>VMDO01002450.1:0-160751 GCA_007922755.1 Pedetes capensis
ACCAACTGAGCTAAATCCCAGCCCGCACAAAGTATAGGGTGATGTTTAATAAATAAACTGAGTTTCCTAGTGCAGTTTTATTATCAACTATTCTTTCTCCCTTTTTTTACGCAAAAGCCAAACGTGTTGGTAAACATGTTAAGGAAGAGTGTTTTATAAGCATGGGGATATCCAAATTCCTTGCACTCTCCCTCCTTAGCGTCAGGGTAAGTCGCTCCACGGAGGTGCTGACAGATCTAATGGAAGCCACATATCCTGAACCAACAGGCAATGAACAATGATCTGATGTTGGCTAGATCTAAACTTGGGAATCGTGTACTATCCCCGCCTGTTTCTTCATATTTACTGTTTGCTGTTATGTCTTCCCAGAGTTTTTGGACAAGTTAAGCAAAATATAACTTAATACAAGAAAAGATTCTAAATGACCGGCTATTAAAAAGAAATGTCAGTGTCCTTGGATGAGGCCAATCCTCAGGGCCTCCTATCAATGGTACTTTAACTGGACATGGGCATAGAAGGCGCTCCTGTGCTGGCTTTTGATCTATACCCAACATTTCATCAAGAGATACACTTCTGTTACCAATGAAGCAAATTATGCTTTGTGATTTAAAATGAAAACAAGCCCACAGACTTCCTAGGCTTACTATTTTGGGCATTTGCAACACAGCACCCTCCCACACCTGTCCACCTTTCCATCCATCCCTTTCATGTGTTTCTATTACAGGCCAGCACAGGACACAGCCGGCAAATACCCTTGGCTTTCTACTGCCCTCAACAAGAATCCCTCTGCAATCCCTGGGCATCTACAATCTTCCTTTAAACATAAGGTCTGTTCACGGACTGTGCTGGCAGAAGTTGAATACAAATCGAGGTGTGTAACTGTGTGACAGATCTAGATATCAGCACATCAAAGGGAACTGATGATCTCCGACCCTCTAAATGGGCCCTTGGGTTCTTTTTAACCTCAGAGGAAGGAAACAAAAACAACAGTGAATGAGCTGGCAAATGGGTGTGCTGGGCCCCGTCCTTCATCAGCTTTTGAAAATCCTTCATGAACAAAAGAAAAGGCTTTAAAGAAAACCAAAGTTGCCTAGCATTTAGTAGAACAATTTCAAACTTTCACACCTACTAACACAATTCTCTTTTGATCATCGGTTTTTGGAAACAAAAGTTACTTTGTCCAACAGTGTAGTTTTACCTACGTATTCTAGAACAAATTCATCATGACCCGATAGTGCAGTTACTAAAAATCACAGTCTGACTCGACTGAATTATACAGTTTCAGTCAGTATAGAATAATCTCAGCATTAAAAAACACAACACAACAAAACAGGAAAAGCCCTCTGCAGACTGCAGTAGCTTCTGTATGCAGAGACAGGCTTGCTCTGCGGTTGCCAGTGTCTGACAGTAAACAGCCCTGCTGCACTTATTGGCAATTACTGCTGAAGGTCACACATCAGCAGTGAGCCTAAATTCCAGGAAAAAAAGAAGCTCTTATGTAACTGCAGCCTGAATGTTGGCAGGTGCCCAATTCAGCAGTTCACAGCAATGTAAAAAAAAGTAGGACACCTCTAGCCGGGGTTGGACGTCATGAGAACGCCCCCTGAAGGTGAAATTTAACAATTCTTATGGTTCTCTCACTCCTTTTCTTTTCTTTTTTTCACCCTTGAATTTTACCAAGTTCCCTGTCAGGGGCATCTCTGCTTGCAGAAGCAGCTGGAGGTGGGAGAAGCTGAGGACACGGTAAAAGCAGGCAGCAGCCACTTTGGATCACGAGGGACATCCATCTAGCCTTTTTGTTGCAATGCAGGAAGGCAAAGTTGCTGTCAGTAGATGCTCCACGTGACAGCCAACTTAACGGAGATCACCCTAAGATGCACAGGAATGCACGGAGCTGCGGCACCCGCTCTGTGAACCCACCGTTCCTCTCTAAGGACACAGAGCCGAAAGTGCGGTGCACCACGGCGCTGCCTGCCACCTCCGCCTGCGGCCTGAGCCCCACGGCACCATCACCGCTACGAACAGCGCAGCACTCCGCCGCTTAGAAAAGTGACTCCTGTGGTCATCTCCTGCGGCCGCTCGCCTCTTCTTGCCTGCCCTCCAAAGCTGTTATCTGACTTTCTGGCTTAGGTAGACGTCCCCGGATGACATGTTCTCATGAGTCCACATACTTCTCCCAACACGTCTCACAACTGACAGCTGTCACCTTATATTAATTTGTATCACTGGCGACCTCTCCAACAAAACACTAAGCTCCACCCTGGCAGACACTGTATCTATTTGGGGCACTATTGTATCCAGATCCCCGAGGACCATGCTTTGAATGTAACGGGCACTCAAAAATTAGTTACAGAAGTAAACGTCTTTAGCATCAGCTGGCATCTATTCAAAGCCAGGAATGGGTCCATGAGGGAGCTTTCTGGGGCGATGGAAACATTCTATATCTTGACGTGGGGCACGGCTACCCTGGCCTACACACATGGAACGATCCATCAAGTTTTAAGTTTAGGAAGGAGTTGAAGGGACATTGATGAAAGCAGTTTCCTTTTCCTGCCTCCCACCTGTCCCCAACACCTCCAGTGGAAAATATCAAATGGGGCGTGGTGGTAAGGATGAAGACTCTGCCTCTTTACATGCCAAGAAACAAAAACAAAAACAAAAACATCCTCCTCCTCCTAGTGTCAAATGAAATTTTATTCTAGGAGCCAGCTGGGAAGGGCCCATAGCATGCACATTTTTTGCAGGGAGTCTATGCGTCTGTCCTCAGTTCACCCCGGTTAATCGGAGCCCTGATGCAGGAGGTGATGTGCTTTCTTCCGAGCCATTTGCTGTGCATCTCTCCTGACATGCCCGACTGGCCTTTATCATCAAAGGGCAGTGGCCCTTCCCCAATCAGGGCACAGCTGTAAGCAAGCCCGGGGGCCGGTCCCCTCCCACGGTTGGGATTTGGAACGGGGGCAGGTTAGGTGTGAGGCCCCACCCTGACCCTCCGCCAGCATGAGCTCTCATTAAACTTCTGCAGAAGCGCAGCTGTCGGCCGCAGGCTTCCACTGGCACACACTGACGGAAGGCCTGGTGGGGGAGAAACCACAGGAGCTCTGGTAGTTTCCAGAACAGCACTGATGACAAAGGCCAATCAGTCATCACTGCTCAGAGGGACAGATCCAAGAGCCCGAGGCACTGGGGACATGGTGTTGGTGTCCCAGGGTTCTGATGGTTGCCAGGGGTAACAACGCAGAGGGGATCCACAGTTGCTTCCTCAGGGAATTTTCAAAGAATCTCAGCGCCTGCCAGAACATTCTTCTTTTATAAACAGACAGTATTCTATTTCCTAGAGTATAATTATAAACACACCTGCTCTGACTGTGGAATCTTTCCATAAGCAAGTAATAAACTCCCAGCCAGGAGAACCAAGTCGTATCTTGAGCCAGCAAAGACATCAACTGATCGCCAAGGTGCACAACAGCATATTAATAACACTGCAGATGCCGAGGAGGGAGGCTTTTCCTTGCCTGCCTTAATTTGTACTTAAGCAAATAGAAACTCAGCCTCAATAGTTCAAAGGGAATAGTTAAGTCAGCGTGGCATTTGGTAACTCCAGGTAGGGCGGAGGAGACTGAAGGGTGCCCACGATCAAATTTAGCATAGGATGTTTTTCTGGCATACAAACAACCCAGTGAGAAAGCTAAATAGGACGCAGTAGACATTGCTGTAGTTAAAACAGTTAGGTGAGCTGCTTTCCTCCCCATTGCGTTTCCTCTAGAAGGCGTGGCCTCCTCAACTCTTTATGCCTCATTAAGACCAAGAGAACTCTATGCTCACAGAAGTCACTTTGTGGACCCCTCATCTGCTGATCCAGCCACAGGCCCAGTCCTAGTTTGGCCTCTCTCTTGCCGTATGGACTAAGACCAGCTATTTACCCCCTCTGAACTCCATTCCTGAGGCAGCTGGACCAAGTTCATAACCACTCACATGGCTTTCAGTTTGGAGTCTGGGACTCTAACTCTACTTAGGTATATCTGAACCATTTGTTAATATCTCTTCAACTGTGATATATTAATTGAAGTAGATATTATAGTAGATAACATGTTCTATCAAGGAGCTCTATCCTATCCCAAAATAAACTATTAATTGGTCTACCAAAAGAATTAATTCATCTACCAAAAATCTCTAAAGTAGACTGGAAAAATAATTCTACAAAGTCAAATAGAATTTTATTCAAACTAGGTATGGCGGTGCACGTCTGTAATCCCAGCACTTGGGAGGCAGAGGCAGGGGGATTACATGTGCAAGCCCAGCCGGGGCTACATAGTGAGACCTTCTCTAAAAACCCAACCCAAACCAAACCAACCCAAAATAGCCTTCTCAATTTGCCAGCCAATTAAACCCTCTCAACGATTCCAATTAATTTCCCAAATTAATTTTCTGATACCATTTACCAACCACGTAAAATATGGCAGGGAATGTTGGTGGGAAAATGTACAAAATAGAAAATACAAAGGAGAATTGCAAATCCCAAACAAGACAGCCATGCACTGCTCCCTCCCTTGGGTAAATCTGGGTAAGTGCTTCAGTGTTGAAGCACTGGATGCCATCTCAATTTCTGCATCCACAGGTAACCTTCCTAGAAGAGAAGCTAAGGAGACAGGGTACTCTTATCCCCAGGGGTGGAAAGACGGAACTGGCACTTTGGAATTCACACCGTCTTTTGGAAATGTGTAGATGACCTCTCACACTCAATACTTTTCAACACACAGACCCAGAAAGTAGTAGGTTGCACTGTTGTTTGTTTTGTTTTTGTGTTTTTTACCACTTTCAAACCATGCCAATTCAGTTCTCTCTCTTTGGGTTAGAAGCTTTACGTACAGAAAGAAAAGCTCTCTATGCTATCAAAATTGAGTGTCAGAGATAAGTTAACGGCCAGGGTCAAACAGATTCCGTTGAGATTCTAGACAGAGGATGACCGAAATCTTATCGCAGTTGAGAAAATCTTTATCTGGCCCTCGATGGGATCTCCAAAGGCAAATGGCACACACCCGTGGGAAATGCCAACACAGACAGCACAGCCTCCACCCACTCCCAGAAGACACACTACACAGAGTCAGAGACCAGATGCTGCAGAGACCAGAGGACAGAGCAGGGGGCTCACTGGAAGACTGTCATGGAAACACCACCATGAGACATTGAAAACAAACAACAACAAAATTAGGACCTCAGCATTATCCAATTCATCAATGGCAATTTGCTGGAAAAGAAAAGAGGGAAAGAGAAAGAAAGAGATGTTAGGAAAGGAAATACAAGCCAGCGCGAAATACAAGCCAGCGCGGTGTTAGCAACTTTGCAAATGTGTTCTCATGGCTGACAGTTTCCCCCTAAGGCACTGTTAGGTGGTGGCCGTTTTAAGGGGTTTGGGCATTGTGGGCACTGCCACAGTGTGGAGTAACATATGGTCTGGAACAAAAATGGCAGGATGTGCCACACTTTATTCACAGCCAGGCATCGTGAGTCCCTCTGCTAAATATCTGGAGAGACTCACACTCAGGGCCACAAGTACTTGCATGGAGCAGAAACAAGGGCCGATCCCCCAATCTGTTTTTCAGAGAGGGGAGGAAAGACCAGAGTAAAAGCCTAGAGTGGGGTTAACTCAATTGGGAAGAAAATTCTTTCTCTAGATTCATTTGATGCATTAAATGGAGGTCAGGAGCCCACACTGCAGCTGGGGGCCCATGAGAACCAGGATTAACCTCAGCGGGTAATAAGAGCAGCATATCCCAAGATTGGGGAGTGTGGGTGACTAATCATCCCCCAATGATGATTAGTGCCTACTCAAGTGATACTAGTAACACAGGATTCATTAGCATCAACTCCCAGGGAAATAAAAAACGCAAGAGAACTATCCCAATCATGCTTATTTAAGGAGAGGTAGATGATCCCTAAGTGGTTTGTATTATGCTTCATTAGTATTTAGTACATTCTGCAAACTGAAGTCGCAGACAGAAACACTAGTAGCTAGAAATGCTAATACTTTATCCACCTCGAACGAAGACATTCTGATAATTAAGAGGGTGCTGACAATCTGTATGAAATGAAAACCCCAGTATTACCTGAGGTCATGTACTCTTTAGGACTACAACAGCTACTATTATTCAGAAGGAGAAATGGAATTGTAAATAAATTCTGAGATATTCTTTTACATTAGTTCTAAGCCTCTGAAGTTTTTTCCAAAGCTCTTTGACTAATAACTTAAGCCAACATCAGCCTAGTAGAAAAAAAAGAAAACCTACAGTAAAATACACAGTAGCCAACAAAATAACTGTGTTCCCCTTTCAAACAGGGCTGAGGGGGCTTGAAGATTTTCTATGAATTACAGGAGGTTTAGTTTCAATTTTAGAGATGTTAAGCTATAGGAAATTTTTTGTTTTCCTTAAGCACATGCAAATTTTAACTTGTAGATTAAAGGCAGAGTTTAATGGGCATTTCACATGCAGACTACTTATAAAGTCTTGATATAATTTTAAAGTTCAGTTGCTTTGAATACAGAGGGTAGACACTATAAGTATCAAAGATGTATTTCACCATTATTTTGGTGATAACAAAATGTTTCTTTATTTGACATTTGCGACTCTGAGAAGAATATGCATTGCTGATCCTTTATATTTTTGAGTCATACTAGTCCAAGATGACTTCTTTATTCCTCGGTGATCTCTAAGGCTTGGATACAGTTTAACTGTTTACTCCAGGGCTGATGTGATGGGAGATCGGACCTCAGTGTTGCAATCCTGGGAGGGACAGGACCTAGCAGGAGGTCCTCAGGTTACCGACGGCCCTTGGAAGGAATTTAGGCAGTTCTCGTGGAACTCGTAGTGCTGAGGAGAGCAAGTTGTTGGAAGAGAAAACCTGACCCCTGAATCCCTCTGTGGCTTCCTGTCTAAGAATGTGATCTCTTGGTCCCATATGGGTCCCCACCATGGTGGTTTTTACCATCATGCCCTGGCCAAAGGCCAAATCAATGGAGCCGCCCAATCTCGGGACTTCCAGCCTCCAAAACTGTGAGCAAACTCAACCTCTTTTCTTTACAAAGTAGCCTCCCTTAAGTATTTCATTACAGTAACAGGAAAACTGACAAACACAGGGATCATGATTCAGATGTCATGAAAATGTTCTTCCACTAGCACCTAACTGTCATCGTCTCTGACAGTTCCTGGACTGGCAATTCTCGGACACAGTGGACCAACTACTCACTACTGTGTGACTCCTTGTATGGGATCCCATCAAAACCATAGGTGTTGGTTAGCCATGGGGCAATCATAATTTGCAAAGTCACTTGCTACCAAGTAGTCTTTTTATTTTATTTTTTGCAATACTAGGGGTTTGAACCCTGGGCCTCAATATGCTAGGCAAGTGTTCTACCACTGAGCTGCACCTCTTGCCCCCCACTTTTTTTTTTTGAGACAGGGTCTCACTAAGTTGCACAGGCTGCCTTTGCCCTTGAACTAGTGATCCTCCTGCCTCAGCCTTCAGAGTTTCCGGGATTCCATGTGTGCACCACAGCACCCAGCTTTGGAGTCTGTTTTTAATTGGGTGAGAAATCAGAACTGGGTTGAAGCCTAGACATTTAAGTTCCACCACCTCTGGTACCCTCAGGGCCATAGCCCCCCGTCATTTATATAATCATGTAAGATAATGAAAACTGAAATGTTAAAACTGGGTGGGCTTTTGAAGACCCAAACATTGTCCATCTGTTCACTTATGACACAGTAGTGAAAAGCTAGGTCTCTGGAGCCAGAATGGATTTAAGTTCTTGGTCCCCTGCTTATTGACTGTATGACCCCAGACAAGTTTCTCTGAGCCTCTCTGAGCCTGTGTCTCCTCCCTTGTGTATAAAAATAGTAACAATAAAGATCTGCCTATGAGACTGATCTGAGGTAAGGCAGGAGACGTGCTTAATTTATTAGCAGGCACATAACAAGAGGTCAATAAATATTATCAGTTATTAAAGACATACTCTAGGAAACTAGTAGGTATATTCAATAGTTAGAAAATGTAAGTCAGTCTTATAGAAATTCTGGTATGTTTCAGTCTATTTGGTAATATAGATGACAGTTCTTAGTGACCTTTTTGTTTTTGTTTCAGGCCAGTAGACCCCTATAAGCACACCACCATTTTTGAGCAGAATAATGACTTCAACTTTTTTCACCTGTGACCCTAAGTTGTAGGGTTGAATGGAGGAGGAGAGATGAGGAAAAGCTATCTCCTCACCTTGGTAAGAATGATGCTTAGTGGAAAAAAGGCAAGAAATCTTGGTCCACACCTGGTGAACACCCAGGGGCCAGGGCTGGAGAGGGCCCCTGCATGGGGGTGCGGGAAACCTGGGTTCTAGTCTTGACCCCACTACAGATCCTCCATGCCTCCTTGGGGGCATGCATTTCAGATGGCAGCCAGGCTGCCCGTGTGCTGGGGGAGGGCGGGCAGGGTGAGGCCAGAGGCCCCTTCCTGTCTGACTCCAGGGCTGGAAAGCCTCACGCGTGGGAGGCCAGCAGAAGCCCTGGACACCCCCAGCGCGGGGTTAGTCATGGGACAAGTTCCACATCAGAGGCAACTGGCAGGAAAGCTGAGCCGGGAAGGGGGACAGGCTGCCACCCCCCCGCCCAGTGTCCTCAGTAGCCAGGCCAGTGAACACCTCATCCACTTTATCAGCGAGGGCCAACTGCTTCCCTTGAGAAAGGTTAGCTCTCTGGCTCGGAGTCCCTTCCACCCTTGAAAACGCTGGCCTGCCCTGCGCGTCACGTTTCTTTGGTCCTACAGGGACAGCCAGAGAACCATCAGAAATACCTTCAAGAAGCCACGGTGAAGCAAAGTTAATGCCAACTACCAGATGGGGAGAAGCGGAAATCCTTTCCCACCCTGCACCCCGCTTTTCAAGGTCCGCCGTTGCGAACGGCTGAGTGGTATTTTCCAGCAGCGAGAGCCCGGGCCGCGAGCCGCGGAGCAAACGCGGCTTCTGGCACCTGTCCCTCAGCTTCATGGCATGTCTCATCCCCGCCTGAAGTATTTTCATTTTCACCAAAGGGGATGACAGCCCCAACCAGTCTGGAAAGAAACGTCAGCTTTCTTCCCAGCCTCTCCTCTTGGGTGTGACTAATCTATTCACCAGCCGAAAGGGAATTTGAGCGAAGGCCCAGGAACCTCCCTTAAACTCTGGCGATCACGCCTTCGTAGCGTCCCCACTGCCTGCCTCCCATCAATCTTTCCATCACTCTTCCCTCTACTGTCCTCGAACCCTGCCCTTCAGCCTGTTTTTCCCTGCTTCTCTCTCTCTCTCTCTCTTTTTTTTTTTTTTTTTTGTTGTGGTGCTGGGGGCTGGACCCAGGGCCTCACGCCTGCATGCTCTGCAAGTGCTGGACCACTGAGCTGCACCCTCAGCCCATTGTTTTTTACTTTTTGAGACAGGGTATTGCTAAATTATGCAGACTGGCTCTGGTCTCGAACTTGCGATCCTCCTGCCTCTGCCTCCCGAGCTGCTGGGATTACAGGTGTGCACCACCGCGCCCGGCTTTCTCTTTCTTTTTTTTTTTTTTAAAAGCAAGACCCACCTAAGTGCCTGGACACATGTCTGTATCATCAGGCCCTCTTGCTAGTTCACACCTATACTAGAGCTCTACCCTTCTATTATTTCATATTTATAAGCTCTTGCCCATCAGGTTTTGTCCACACAATTCCTACTGGGTGGCAGAAACCTATTTTCTCATTTTCCAACGTTTACCCACCTTATAATGTATATATTTTAAACATTTAGAGGGACATTTAAAAGCTTTGTGATGGGGGGGGCAGTTGGGGAATGTACGTGCAGTAAGGAGCAGATACGTTTCTGCTTCCTTCTTGCTCAGGGACTAGGACCTGTTAAGTCGCTCTCACATTAATGAGACATACTGTGTGGATTAGAAGGCAAGACTTAATGTTGGTGATGATCTGGTTGCCACCATCCGTTCTGACAAGGAAAGCTGGGATTTAATTATCACGGCTTCTTCTCAGAGCTCAAGAGTGAGGCGGTAGGTATTCTGAGAGGTCACTGACATCAGAAAATATTGCTAAAAGCTCCTGGCAGACAATCAGGGAACATTCTCACCTTCGAATGAAAAGTGGTGTCACTGAAACTCACGCCTGATGCTCTGCTGGGGCCAAGAGGAGGCTAACAGGGCTGCTTTGCCCCACTTTGCCCCACTGGGGAGGTGTGAGGAATGGTCTCACCATGTCCTTGCTCACTGCAGATACTCAGAAATGTCAGGTCAGGGAGCCTGTCTGTTTCACAACCTCGATCAAAAACGGTGACGTGTTTGCCTGCCTTACTTCCAGTGAGAAATAGAGGGAGTTTCTTGATGCACTGGAAAAATTGTGTAACATCCCATCAGGAAAAAGTAAACCCACAGGTATGCTTCGCTGGAACCCAGAGTTCAGGAATCCAGACTTCGACACACAAGAGGCATCTGTGTCTCACCGGGAATTTAAGTAAGAAAAGTCGTATTGCTACCTCGCTGACATGAGATTATGTGGTAAGCAGCCTGCAAGAGATGACTGAATATATTTGACTTTTAAGGAAATAGTTTGTATGAATCAGTTACCTTCCGAGACAGGATAAATAAATAGCTTTAAGAAAAAAGTATTGTCAGTCAATAATGCCTAAACTAGATTTCCAATCGCCCTCACTTCCTCAGTTTAATGGTAAAGCATGGTTCCAATGTGAAAATGCAATGCAGTACCTTTTCTCCATAGCCTCTGTCTTTAGTCATCATTTCCCTGAGGGTCTGTAAGACTTTAATGCAAAGCTTCTCTTCATTCTCCTCTAGCAGCTGTTTAGTATGCTTTATTAACCTGAATGGGGGAGAAACCAAAGATTACATCCCCGAAACTATCTTCCAATTAAAAACACTTTGCAAGTAGCTTATTATTATAACTAGGCAATTAAAGAACAAACATTTATTAAGGGTTCCCCAGGTAAACACTTCTGGACATTTAGTAGACAAGGAACTTGACAGTAACTATGTCCCAATAGCGACACCTGCTGGCCAAGAACAGACAACAGGCTCACAAGGCAACAGCCAGGCAGATACAATGGACAGATTTATACCAAGGGGAGAAAGCACACAGAGGTCCACTCATAGAGTGTGGCTCCTTACCCACTGAGGCTTGCCACTAAAACATGTCAACAGTGTACAAAAAAGCCTCATGAGGATATGGTTGGCCAAACTCACACTATTCCTTCATCTACAATATGGACTTCAGTTGTTGTTAGGTGCCATTGAGTCGGTATCCAACTCATAGCAACCCTCATAGGGTTTTCAATGGCTGACTGTTTCAGGATTGCCTTGGGAGTGGATTACGAGGTCCTTCTCCCATTTTGCTGTGCTGGGAATCGAACTTGGGACCTCAGAGACTGCAGAGCAGCGCTCTACCCACTGAGCTAAATCCTAGCCCATGGACTTCAGAGGGGCCCAGAAATGTAAGAAACTCGCAAGCAGAGCCCACCCCATGCTGGACAAACAACTAACCTCAGGGTGAAAATCAAATGGAGATTTCTAGTCATGGGAACACTGGTTACTTCTACATGATGCCCCATGTTGCTGTTGTTAGGTGCCGTCGAGTCGAGTCCAACTCATAGCAACCCTCATAGGGTTTTCAACGGCTGATTGTTTCAGGATTGCCTTGGGAGTGGGTTGCCACATCCTTCTCCCATTTTCCGGTGCTGGGAATCGAACTCGGGACCTCAGAGACTGCAGAGCAGCGCTCTACCCATTGAGCTAAATCCCAGCCCCAGGATGCCCCATAGCATAAACTAAAACTAAAAGTACGTTAAGAAAAGATGGAGGTCATTGGAGGGTTGGAGGGTCATGACATTTTACTGCCTACACAGCAGCACATGGTGGGTGCTCTGTCAAGAGCTGCTGAATGGGAAAACGAATGAATGGGCATGCAGTTAGGATGAAAAACTCTCACCAAAAAAAAGTGTTAAGTAGGATTCAGTAGACAAACTTACTCTGGGAAGGTCAGAACAGGACTCTAGCACATGACCTTGCATTCATCACAGTTAAAAACCACGACAACGTCTCCTTCTCCAGGAACAAAGGCTTTGACTGGTCGTCAGGGTTCTGGCCACTGACCACCCCAGAGAGAGAGGCCGCTTACTTGCAAATGAAGCCGCCACTTTCACACTTCCTTCTGGCGTCCGTGTTCTCGGGGAAAAGCAGCTCGGGTCTGTGCAGGACGTCCACGAGCACAGATAACTCGGCCTGGACCAGGGGCCGGAGCCGGTCCTCCAGGGCAGAGACAATGTCCTGGAATGGAAAGAGTGCTTCGGTCAACGGCTCAGGCCGAGGCTGCCGGCAACAGGGTGAAACACTGATTTCTGCCCTAAAACACAATGCCCGGGCTAGTCACTCAGTACTGTCAGGAATCTCAAACTATCAGACGTTGCCCCATAGTTACCTGAAGCACTAATACAGAAAACAAAGGACAGAAAAATCAAGATCCCCCCACCCCTTCTGCTGAGACTGTTTGATGCTATACGGGAGGTCATTCTATCTATTTTTAAATAGGATGCAAAACATGTATTTAATGACATGGAAAGATGTCTACGATATGAGCTTAAAGATGGTCAAATGACAGTATGGATCTATGGTGCTGTTTTTATAGACAATATCCACATCTAAAAGATACATACCAAGTCCTACTACAACACCACTACTCGTTTCCTCTGGGTAGGAGGATTAAGGTGATTCTTCTATATAGTAATACTTGCCAGTTGTCTACTTATTTTCAATGAGCATGAGTTATTTACATAATGAAGTCATATAAACATGAGAGCACAAATGAATGAACATGCTCGTATCGACATGCTAAATACATGTACCCTGATAGCATGATGGTCTTCAAATGCAAAACACATAGCTGTAGGAAAGGAAAACAGAGAGAAGTTGAAAGAGCTGCAAAACCAACACAACAAACACCGTTTAAAGGCAAATGATAGAAAACAGATGAGAAATTATCTTCAAAAGATGCTAAAGCCTGCTCTCTGGCTTGCTGACTCAGAACTTAACTCGCAGCATGCTATGCCAAGGGTACAATATGGCACGCTGGATAATATGGGAGTCTGGCTAACCACAGGGATTTGCATGGGAAAAGCCACTGAAATTGCATTCACCTCAACGGGGGACCTCACTGGGGTCAAAAAAGAATTGACAGACCTTTTATCCAGAAAGTAAAATTGAACTGCATGAACAACACTTAAGAACATTTGGGTAATTTTAATAGTTCCATAAGGTTTAGGCTACACAAAGAATGGATAAGTGAATCAAATCACTGATTTTGGGGGTAGATTTCCCCAACAAGACTGCCACATTCCTTAATTCATATGACTTTCACGGAAGCCAAAAAGAGGGTCATTTTCACAATATTCTCTGAGAGCCTTATCAGTTTCCCCCTAGAGAAAATTCTTCTTGCTCTTCTTTCTCTTTCCCCTTTCTCTGCATTAGCTACATGCCCCGATTCTGGCAAATCTTCGTCTACGGCATTTGCATGGGGTAGAAGTAGTTCTTTAACACGACATTCACATATTTCATGAAGTGTTGCATCTTTTGCAAAGTCTGAAGTTCACACTACAATCTATTTTTGCATTGCATTGTCAAATGTATGACATTCAGCACTCAAGGAGAGACCAACAAAGATGGCAAAGCAATGGACAAGGGGAGATGCTAATGTTGAGTGAGCAGGTGTCTAAATGGAGATTCGTTATTATACGTAGCCAGTTTTCGAGTGAACATTCTTATCTCATGACAACTTTTGCTATACAAGGCCATCAAATAAGGACAGTGACTCAGACATTCAATGCAGAATGAGGATCCTTTAAGCCACTGACCAAGTCTTTATAACAAGTATTACATACTTTTGTATTCGATTTCATTTCCTGAGAATATGCACAGTAAGTCTAAGAGGAGCACAAAAACTTGATGTGTTCCACTACAGACAATTTATATAGACCGGGCACCCAAGAAAACACCAGGAGTGCCAAAAAACGTATGCACATCTTAAGAGACATTACCTATGTATTACTTTTCAAAGTGATTTGAATTATTGTGGCAATGGGTAGTATGACTTTTGCGCAAAAGATGGTATTAACCAAATGAATACTAGCGCCACCATGAGACAGGCAGTCAAGGCATATGGTGGAAGCACAGCTGTCATTTGAGGAGCGCAAGACCATTCTGAAGTGGTATTGGAAATTCGAGAATGCTGTGGAACTACCATGGCAAAGGTGGTGTGTGCCCTAGGACCGCCAGCACTCCTAACGACTGCTCGCTTTCGTGGTTGATTTGAGATACGTGGTACTAAATGCGATGTGCACAGGGAAGATCCAGAAAGCCACGCACAGCAACAGGTTCTGATTCTTCTTCTGTGGTGACCACTGTGAGTACCTCTTGTAATTGGAGATGTCAGTTGAGACTTGTATTCCTCTTTTGTTAGCAGGATATGTTGAGTATCACAATTCTGATACCATTGCCCCCCCCGCCCCCGACTGGGGGTTGAACCCAGGGCCTCACGCTTGCATGCTCTGCAAGTGCGGACCACTGAGCTGCATCCCCAGCCCTTTTTTTTTTTTTACTTTTTGAGACAGGGTCTCTTTAAGTTATGCAGACTGCCTCCGGTCTCGAACTTGCGATCCTCCTGCCTCCGCCTCCCAAGCCACTGGTATCACAGGCGTGCGCCACCGTGCCCAGCCATTTTTTCCTTTCTTACGATGTGTATACATTTTTTGGCACCTTCTGTACTGCATGTGCATAGACTCATGAGTCTATGTGACTCCTCCCCTTTCCAAAAACACAGTGGGGTCAGGAAGCATTCCTTTAGGAGTCAAGTTACATTTGTTTAACAATTTGTTCTCTCACAGGAAAGGGGGCAATTCTTGACCTGAACCCCGAAGCCCTGGCAGCCTCCCCAGCTCCAAGGACTCTAGCCACACTGATCTCCCTTTGTCTCTGAAGGCACCCTATTCTTCTTGGTGTAAAGATCCTTACACATGCTGTCTCTCTTCTTTAGGTTAAGTCCTCCTGCTTTCTGCCCTGGGTTTAAATATCACTTCCTTGGCTAAACCCTCTTGGCCTCAACTATAATCCCAGGCAAGATTAGCTCCTCACCACTCTTACAAACACTAATCACTTCTGTGGAGCATTCGTCCCTTTCGCCATTTTATATTTACGCAGGTGATTAGCTGATTAACATCTATCTCCCCTCCAAAACTGAAGCCTCTGTGAAGGGGAAGATCGTTTCTGGCTTTTCGCACCACCTCATATCCCCGGTGCCCAGCGTGGGGCTGATGAATGAATCAGTGACTCATTTGTCTTCAGGTAAATTACGTAGCCTCACAGATGCTCAGTTAACTTCACATAATAACAGTGTTTTTTTTTTATGGTCACAACAGTAACAATAGGCATAATAATTGTAATTATAGTAGCAGTTTTTCACTGACGGCCCCCTACATGCCAGACAATGTGTCATGTGCTTCATGAGCTTAGGTGCCATCGAGTCATAGCAATCCTACACACAATGAGCAAAACAGTATTGTTACTGCTTGTCTGTTATTCATAGGGTTTTCAATGGCAGATTGTTTTTTGGGAGTGGGTTGCCAGGTTCTTCTCCCAAGCCTACAGCACCTGGTGTTCCCAGGCAGTCTTCCATCCCAGTACTAACCAGGCCCAACCCTGCTTAGCTTCTGAGATCTGACGGGATCGGATACCACAGTGGTCTGGCTGCAGGCCTCCTACTAAATAGTGGTCTATATTCTCTCCCCTTGACATTGAGTGAAGCTTTGAGACTGCCCCAGCCAAAAGAATACAGCAGAACTGATAATGTGGGTTCTGAAAAGCAGGTGATAAACACAAGGCAGCTTTTGCTCGTCTCTCTCCCCCCAACACTCATCTTGGGCCTGGGCCATCAGGACCTGAGGAAGCCCGGGCCATAGGGGGAAGTTCCTTGTAGAGGTTCCAGGCAACAGCTTCAGCGGAGGTCCTGGCTCACAATCCACATCAACTATTCAAACATGTAAGCAAGATGTCAGAGAGATCCTAACCACAGCCACCGTGTCACTGCAACCTCCTGCAAGACCCAAGAAGCCGCGCTTTGCTAAGCTCAGGGGATCTTCATAATAGCTAAGGAGAACAAAGTAACTATGCTGACTTCTTTCCTAAGACGCAGATGACTGGACCACGTTATGAAGCCTCTTCACGTTCACAACAACCCCATGGGGGAGATGTCCCTAGCAACCTATGTTACCAGTTAGGAGACTGAAGTAGAGACAAATTCAGCAATGTTCCCAAAGTTATACCACTTCTAAGCAGGGGAGCTGGAATCTGAACCTGGGCTCTGGCTTCAGATCACAAAGGAGAGGAGTCTGCGGCCGGTACTATGAAGGGAAAAAGTATCATCTAGCTAGACATGAATATTACCTTTATTTTTATTTGGTACGTTCTGATCTAAAACTCTTCTCCAAGGGACCACCACACTTGTTTACTTGTTGATTTAAGAAGCTAAATATCGCAGAGGTATAGGAAAGATGGACCTTTACTCTCTTATTCAGATCATCTTCTTGTAATACTTAAATAGCCCTTCCTAAGAGGAGTAGGGGGCTGGGATTTAGCTCAGTTGCTAGAGCGCCGTTCTGTAGTCTCTGAGGTCCCAAGTTCAATTCCCAGCACCACAAAAATGGGAGAAGGACATGGCAACCCATTCCTGAGGCAATCCCGAAACAATCAGCCATTGAAAACCCTATAAGGGTCGCTGTGAGTCACACACGACTAGACGGCACCTAACAACAAGAGGAGCAGAGTTCCCATTCTTTACAACGAAAGCTATAAATCCATGCACAACCTCCAAAGACCATGACTTCATGGGGAACATTTGTCTTCCTAAGCAGTTCTATAAAACCTCCTGGTCCTACATCCGTCCTAACACGTGACTGGCTATTCAATCGCCTCACTGTATCACCCTGTGGCCAAGCTCGGCCGCTCCCTGGCTCAGGGAAGCACAGTGGTGTGTGGCACCCACCAGTGCCAGACATTACCTGCAGTCTCTCGATGATGTTGCGGTAGTCTCGGGACGCGGCCAGGACAGAGTCTCTGCGGGCGGCGTTGCGGGCCGACAGCCGCCAGTTCATGGCTGTTTTCTGCACAATGTTGTGGGACTTCAGGAAGAGGTTGTTGACTTGGCTGTCGAGGTCCACAGGGATGGCAATGGCCCGGCTCTTGGCTGCACAGGGGAGAGATGATTCGTAAGCTTACAGCTTCTGTGGGAGATGTCCTAGGCGTGGACTTAACTCCCCATTACTGACGAGGCAGAGTTTCCCATGCCTATGATGTGCCACCTCGCATGGTCCTGCCTGTGAAGACTGAGGAGCTTCACTCAACGTCACCATCTTTAGGTTAAGGTTTCCCAAGGGGAATTCTAGGGGTGGCTCTAAAGAACACTAAAATGTTCTCAGGTGAGAAAGCTTGGGTAAGTCAGACTGATAGCTCCCTAATGAACGGCTTCTTAGGGATATGATACGTTCATGGACCTTAAGAATTATCAAGACAGGGAATGTGTTTGGCCAGTGAATTGTTATTTTAAAAATTCTCAAGATTTTTTGCTCTGTGTGACAATCTACAAAATGTTGACATAAGCTGAACCTAATGTAAGACAACTATTCTCTTTATATGCCTACAGCCATAGTCCTGTGGCGTCAGATCCCATCAGATCTCAGAAGCTGAGCAGGGCCGGGTCTGGTTAGTCGTTGGATGGGAGACCGCCTGGCAACACCAGGTGCTGTAGGCTTAAGAGAAGGACCCAGCAACCCGCTCCCAAAAATCAACCCACCATTGAAAACCCTATGAACAGCAGAGAAGCACTGACAAAGTGTTTCACCTGCTGTATGCAGCGTTGCTATGAGTCAGATACCAACTTGATGGCACCTAACAACATTCCCTTTATATAGGCTCTTCATTTACCCTCTTAAAAAAGGATTATTCCAATCTAATCATGAGAAATCTATGAGTAGCAGAGAAACACTGTCAAATACAGTGCTGGAAAATGAGCCTCCCAGGCTGGAAGGCATTCAAGAGATGACTAGGGAAGAGTTGCCTCCTCAAAGTAGAGTCAACCTTAATGACGGGAAGAGTAAAGTGCCTGGGACCTCCTTTTGTGGATGTGGCACAACTCAAAATGAGAAGAAACACAGCGGCTGCAACATTTGGCTCAAGGATAAAAAGATTCTATACATGGCACAGTGTTGGGTAGTGTTTTGTTTGCTGTACTTAGGGTCACCATGAGTCAGATACAACTCAATGGCACCTAATAACAACAACAACAACAAAATCGTGAGAAAAACATCTGTGAAAACCACCACTCTAACTCTAACACTCTAAAGGATACTCCACCAGTAGTTGTCAAGATTGTCAAGATCATGAGAAACGCGGAAAGATTGAGAAATGTCACAGAATCAGAACAGACTAGGGACACATGGCGAATGAGCGCAACATGGTAGCTGACACCTGGCACAGAAAACGGACGTTTGTGGAAATACTGCTGCAATGTGAATGAAGTCTGGACTTCAGTTAGTGACAAGGTGCCAATGTCAGTTTCTTAGTTTGGACAAATGTGCCCTGGTAATGTAAGATGTTGACAAGAGAGGAAACTGAGCCAAGGGAAGACAGGGCTCCATGTATCAGCTTTGCAACCTTCCTATCAACCTGAAAGCTTTGCTCAGTGGAAACTTTGTTTCAGGGGCCAGGGGCACAGCTCAGCTGTAGAGAGATTGTGGGAGCATGTGGGAGACATTGGGTTTGATGCTGGGCACTGCAAAAGAAAAAAACAATAGTTTATTTAAAACAAGAGGACTAATAATCCTTTTTTCCATATAGGAGAATTTCCACACATACACACCCAAAAAGACACACTTATTTTGAGTGCCTCAAAACACTAGAAGCAACGACAGCACTGTACTACCTGTGTCTAACATAAAAACAACTCCAGCTTCTTGAAAGAGGCACTGGAGAAGCAACCATTTAAATCTCAATAAAATGCCCAAAACGTAGGGAAAGAACCACTAGCCAGTCAATACCTTCCTGACAGTTTAATACAGAAAACGGGAAATTTGGAAGAAAGATACAAATAATATAAAAATGAAAAAGTGCAATACACAGGATTTACCCAATATAGCTAGAAACTCCATGATCTGCCTACCCTGTTTCAAACTACACAACACACACAGGAGAATTCAGTGTGGTTTTGGTCAGGAGGAAGTCATTCCTGAGGGGTGTAAGGCTGAGTTCCTGGAATGAATGGGTCGGCCTACTTTCAGGCCATTTCACAAGCATCAATGCCCCGTTTTCTTTTTTCTGCTAGTGCTGAGGATGGAACCCAGGGCTTTGTGCATGCTACACAAGCGCTCTGCCACTGAGCTGCATCCCCAGCCCGTGTTCTGTCTTTACTTATCATTGCTGAGACTATTGAACCACCTCACATCTCTTACATGCCAGGCTAGTCTAGGCAGTAGCTTGCCCAAATTTCAACCAACTAACTGCTGGGGCAAGAACGCAGTCCCCATTTCTACTGGCCTCAACAAACATACCCACTATAATACCGTCATGTCTGAGGCAGGCAGAGGGTCATCTGGGGACTCTCTCTCGGGGGTGTCTGTCACAGCGCTCAGATGAGGAGCCTGTAGCATTTATGCTTTTAAAAGCCTAATCTCTTATTGTGTGATACTGCCACATAAATACCAAAACGATAGTAATGCCTACCATCTGAGAGTAAAATAAAGCAGGCAGGGACCACTGAAACCAGGTAACAGGTCCTACTCAACACAAGCTATACAGATGAGTAGCCACTAAGTAGTGCTAAGAACCACACCCATCTTCATCTTCTTGTCACTCCGCATGGACCTGAGGAGCTACTTCAGGTAGATGACACTCTTCTCCACTTAAGGCAGAAAGCTTATTCCCTTTCACTGTACTTAGAATGGGAGGGAATAGGTAAAGCAATAGAGTCTATTCTTAAGCAGATCTGATTGACAAACAGAGGAGAACAGTGGCCACTGGAGGTTGGCAAGGGGAAGAGGGGTGACAGGTGTCAAAGTAGAGATAGGACGAGTGTTCTACAGTATAGCAGGGTGACGCTGTTGTTGTTGTTGTTGTTAGGTGCTGTCAAGTCCAGTCCGACTCATAGTGACCCTCATAGGGTTTTCAATGGCTGATTGTTTCAGGATTGCTTCAGGAGTGGATTGCCACGTCCTTCTCCCATTTTTGCAGTGCTGGGGACTGAACCGAGGTCCTCAGAGGGTGCAGAGCAGGTGCTCTACCACCTGAGCTAAAGCTCAGCCCCAAGGATAATTATAGCTTATAAGAATTTATCAGCACCTGGTGAGGTGGTGCACACCTGTACTCCCAGTGGCTTGGGAGGTGGAGGCAGGAGGATCACAAGTTCGAGACCAGAGGCAGTCTACATAACTTAGTGAGACCCTGTCCCAAAAAGTAAAAAAATGGGCTGAGGGTGCAGCTCAGTGGCCCACCACTTGCAAAGCACGCAGGCACAAGGCCCTGGATTCAACCCCCAACACCACAAAAAAAAAAAAAAAAAAAAAAAAAAGAATTTATCTTACACTTCAAAATAACTAGAGGTGAGGGGTTTAAAATTCCTACCACAAAGGGTGGCTAATTCCCATGATGGGAACCATATACATTGTATCCATACATCAAATGATCTCATGTATCCCAGAAATATGTACAATCATTGTTTCAATTAAGAATTTTTTGGAGCTGGGTGCAGTGGCATACACTTGTAATCCCAGCCACTCCAGAGGTGGAGGTAGGAGGATCTCAAGTTCAAGGCCAGAGGCAGCCTGCATAACTTAGTGAGACCCTGTCTCAAAATAAAAAGGAAACAATGGGCTGGGGTGCAGCTCAGTGGTAAGGTTCCTGCAAAAGCACACAAAAAGCCCTGGGGTCAGCTCCACAGTACTGAAAAAAAAAAAATTGGGGGACAGAGCTGGAGGGGCAGCCCAATGGTCCACGGCTGGGCTGGCATGCACGAGGCCCCGCACTTGACCTCCAGCACCCGAAAAAGTATCTAATAAAGTCAGGGTGAAGAGAGAAGTCACTTTCATCACTTCCTTTCAAAGAAGCCCGTGAGAAGGGAGACCTCGGGGAGGTATGGAGAGTCCCGCCTTGCAGAAGGAAATGGGAGTACATCACTTCTGAGAAAGGGCGTTCCCCGGGATGTGATGGGTGCATTACGGGAAAGAAAGTTCCCATACAGTCAAAAGCATCACTGTGTTAAATACACTAGCGTCTTGAGCGAGGGACTTCCCAGAGCTTTGAATAACCTATGTGTACTGTGACTTGCCAGGAACTGCCTGACATTTAACCATGGAATGTTTTTTTCAAGGACTTTCTTACTGTAGGACCCACTGGCTCTGACCGTGGGATATGCTGGCTTGGCAAAGAGTGAGGCTGAGGAATCAAGAACTTGGTTCCGGGTCTGGCTTTGCAACTGCTGTGTAAGCCTCAAAGAGCTACAGTCAAGCATCAGTCAATGGGAGGTGCTTTGCTTTCATCCCATTACGTCCACATAGACTTGGTATCTTACCTACATCCGAGAGCACCCGGATACAGCTCTCCACGGAGGCTTTTTGGCTCGGCATCAGCCAGTTGCAGTGGTAAACCCTGAACACACCTTGCAGCAGTTGCACAAAGACAGGCTGGCGAGTCTGTGAGAGAGAGAGGCCATGAGAGAGGCAAGGTAAAAAGACGTTGTAGACGACGGATCGGCTGATCAGAAACAGATGCTGCCTTGAATCAAAGGATCCTGAGGCAACGTGAGAGAGAGTGCCTGGTAAGGGGCTGCATTCCAGAAAATGTCTGCTACAGTTTGGATGTTAAATGTCCCCCAAAGACCCAAGTATTCAAGGCTTGGTCCCTAGGGGGAGGCTACTGGGAGATGGCAGAACCTTTAAAAGGGGAGGTCTTCAGGGACAGCCCTTCATTCACTGCAATTATGCCCTTGAAGGGGATTGTGAGACCCTCACCCCTTCTCATTCTTTTCGGTCTCTGGTTTGGGATGAGCACTTTTGCTCAACCACGTGTTCCTGCCATGATGGGATCCCTCACCACAGCCCAATCGGTCATGGTCTGAAACCTCCCAAGCTATGAGCCAAAATAAACCTTTTTTCTTCATAAGTTAGTTGCTTCAGGTTTTTCATTATAGTGACAAAAAGTTGGCAAACACATTGCCTAGATAAATACACACACAAATGCACGCACGCACACACACACACACATTTTTTGACATAAGTTCTTGCTATGCAGCCCAGGCTGGCCTCAAACTCATAATCTTCCTGCCTCAGCCTCCTGAGTGCTGGAATTACGGTCATATACATAAGGCTTGGCTAGAACTTGTTATTTTTTATTTTTTTTTTTATTTACTTACTTTCTTATTTATTTCAGTACTACTTATTTTCTACTTATTTATCTATTGCAGTATTAGAGGGTTGAACCTCAAGCCTTGTGAATATTCTGTAACCATTCTACCAGGGAGCTGCACCCACAGCCCTTTTAAACTTTTTTTGTCTTAAGACAGGCTCTTGCTAAATTATACAGGCTGCCTCTGGCCTCCAACTTATGATCTTCCTATCTGTGCCTCCCCAATCGCTGGGATTATAGGAGTGTGCCACAGCTCCTGGCTAGAACTCCTATTTTAAATCAGCAAAAACAAACTGATAAGCAGATCTCAGCTAGAATGCTACTTACTTCTTTATTTCTGGCAATATCCTATAAAGACAAGACAGTACTGATGGACAATTTTTATAAATGTTCATTTACTATTGAAGAGTACTTGGCTGGGCGCGGTGGCGCACGCCTGTAATCCCAGCGGCTCAGGAGGCAGAGGCAGGAGGATCGCAAGTTCGAGACCAGAGGCAGTCTGTGTAACTTAGCAAGACCCTGTCTCAAAAAGTACAAAGATGGGCTGGAGGTGGCAGCTCAGTGGTCCAGCACTTGCAGAGCATGCAGGCACGAGACCCTGGGTTCAACCCCCAGTATTGCAAAAAAAAAAAAAAGAAAGAAAGAAAAAGAAACATTGGTAATAGCTGGGCACCATGGTACACATCTGTAATCTCAGCACCTCAGGAGGTGGAGGCAGGAGGATCGCAAATTCAAGGCCGGAGACAGCAACATAGATTTCCTAGCCTAACCATTCCTGCTTACCACTTGTGGAGAAAATGGGTCCACAGGCAAGTAGGATAAAAAAGAAACTGTAGTGGCCACAATGAAAAAGCAAAACGCAAGAATGTGTTTCATGGTTTTCCAATTGTCCTGACTGATGTACTTTGAAATTCTGGTTTTATAATCCTGTTTCACAGTCTATAGGAGCACGGGCATTGCCATGGCAATTGTCACTTTATATCACAGAGGAAGTAAGTCCAAAGCAGCTTTCCTGGCTGGCTCTCAGGGTCAAAATACAAGGCAAGGAGCACTGTCAATCACGCATGTGCTTTGCATCTAACAAACTCCTATTCTCCTGTTACCCAGAAAGGATGTATAGACAGTCTAAAGGCAGCATTGTAACTGCATTATGATACTGCAGTTGTTTGTTGTTTACTTCCTAAACAATACAATGTAACATTTACATAGTGTTACATTGTATTACATGTCACAAGTAACACAAAAATTTAAACTCTATTTAAACTATTTACATAGTGTTATACGTGTATGTCACAAGTACACAAAAATTTAAACTCTATTTAAACTATTTCCATAGTATTATACGTGTCACAAGTAACACAAAAATTTAAACTCTATGGGAGGTCAGGCAGGGTGGCGCATGTCCATCATCCCAGCAACTCAAGAGGTGGACGCAGGAGGATCATGAGTTCTAGGGCAGAGGCAGCCTGTGTAACTTAATGAGACCCTGTCTCAAGATAAGAAAATTTTTAAAATGGGCTGAGGGTACAGCTGAGGGGAAAAACACTTGCAAAGTCCATGCGGGGCCCTGAAACCAGCCCCCAAGTACTAAAAGTAATAAATAATAAAGTCTAGAGGATAACATGAATAGGCTCTGCTTAAGAGCTTTCCCAGTTTGTGGTGCATGGGTGTAATCCCAGCGGCTCAGGAGGCAGAGGCAGGAGGATTGCAAGTTCGAGACCAGAGGCAGTCTGCGTAACTTAGCGGGACCCTGTCTCACAAAACTAAAAAATGGGCTGAGGGTGCAGCTCAGTGGTCCAGCACTTGCACAGCATGCAGGCGCAAGGCCCTGGGTTCAACCCCCAGTACCACAAAAAAAAAAAAAAAAAAAAAAAAAAAAGAGCTTTCCCACTTTGTACAAGGGACTGGACATCAATGGACTTTGGCATGTAGGGGCGGAGTTCCCGGGACCAATGCTTACAGATCTGAGGGACGACCACCCTCCATCCTGCCGAAGCTGTCCTCCCCCAGGAGCAGAGGACCCTTTCTTTACCAATGCTCTGCAGAGCACCTATGACCTGCACGAGCCTCGCGTTCTGTGGTCTGGTCGCCCAGAGCCTGGGTTCCACGCGTTCCTCACCTGCAGGGTCGTGCTCTGGTCCGAGAAGGGGGAGCTGAAGAACGTGGTGACGATGCTCATGACGATTTCCGTCACGTACTTCTCCAGGATTGAGTCGGCATGCTTCCTGTCGCTCGTGTTGTTGCAGGCCTGCAAGACAAGCGGGCGCTTTAGACGTCGCACCCAACCTGAAGCGTTAGGGGGCCTGCGGCCTTTCCCGCTGACTGCCCTTCATAGATCAAGGGGAAGGGCCTGCAGGCCAACAAGTACTCCAGCAGGAGGACACTGTGGCAAAAAGGAAATGCTGCTCAGTGGACAAAGTAAAATTAGCCTGGACACCAGGGTGTTGAGCAACACAACATTAAAATTGACAAGGGGCTGACAAGGCCATCAACTATGAGTTCCTACCTTGGTCTAACAAGTCTAACACCATGAAGAACCCTGGGAAGCATCATAATCACAGGAGTCTCAATTTTCTACTAAAAGTAAACTGAGGTCCAGTGCATCTGACAGTCTACAGTCCTATGATACTCTTTCATTAAATAAAAATTTTACTATTGCTCAAAACAGCAGGCTATGATTTGGAATAACTGACTACAAAGGTTTTGGGGCGAGGAGACACCTTAGATTTCATCTGCATTATACTTAATTTTGTTATTTAGAACAACATGAGCCATTTATACAGTCATTGATGATGATCTTAGGTGCTGTTGTTGAGACTGGTACGACTCATAGCAACCCTATGTACAACAGAACAAAACTCTCTCTGATTCTGGGCCAGGCACAAGAACTTTTTTATGTTTAAGTCCACTGTTGCAGACACTGTGTCAATCCATCTGGTTGAGGGTCCTCTTTTCTTTCATTGACCTGCCACTCTCCCAAACATGATGTCCTCCTCCAGGGATTAGTCCCTCCTGACTATCTGTCCAAAATACGTAAGATGTAGTCTTACGTAGAGTGCTTCCAAGGAGCACTCTGGTTGCACTTCTTCTAGGACAGATCTGTTGGTTCTTTTTGGCAGTCCATGGTATATTCAATATTTGTATCCAGCACCATAGTTCAAAAGCATCAATTCTTCTCCTGTCTCTCTTATTCAATGTCCAGCTTTCACAAGCATATGATGTGACTGAAAATACCATGGCATGAGTCAGACACACACCCTCGTCTTCAATGTGACATCCCTACTTTTTGACACTGTAAAGATGTCTTTTGCAACAACATTTCCAAATGCAATGTGTCTTTTGGTTTCTTGACTGCTGCTTCCAAGGGTGTTCATTGCACAACCAAGTAAAGCAAAATCTTGGACCCCCTCAATCTTTTCTCCATTTATCATAAACTTGTGAACTGGCCCAGTTATAAGGATTTTTGTTTTGTTGATATTGAGGCACAATCCACACTGAAGCCTGTGTTCTTTGACCTTCATCAGTAAATGTTTCAGATCCTCTTCACTTTCAACAAACAGAACTGTGTCATCTGTGTAACACAGGTTGTTAATGAGTCTTCCCCTAATTGTGATGCCATGTTCTTCTTCATAAAGTCCAGCTTCTTGGATTATTTTGCTCAGCATAGAAACTGAAGAGGTATGGTGAAAGAATACAGCCATGACACACACCATTCTTGACTTATACTAGGCAGTGTTTCTTCATTCTGTTTGAATGACTGCCTCCTGGTCCATGTACAGATTCCTCATGAGTACAATTAAGTGCTCTGATATTCTCTTTCTTCATAACATTATACATAATTTGTTATGATCCAGACGGTCAAGTACCTTTGTATAGTCAATAAAACATAAATAGACCTCTTTTTGGTATTCTCTGCTTTCAGCTAATATCTACCTGACATCAGCAATGATGTTCCTGGTTCCCCGCCCTCTTCTGAATCCAGCTTTATTTTCTGGCAGTTCCCTGTCTATATACTGCTACAGTCACTTCTGAATGATCTTTAGCAAAATTTTACTTGTGTGTGATATTAATGATATCATTTGATAATTTCCACATTTGGCCAGATGGCCTTTCTTGGGAAAAGGCAAAAATATGGATCTCTTCTAGTCAGTTGGCCAGGTAGTTGTTTTCCAAATCTCTTGGCATAAACAAGTGAGCACCTCCAGTGTCGCATCTGTTCGTTGAAACATCTCTATTGGTATTCCACCAATTCCTGGAGCCTTGCATTTCACCAGCTCCTACAAGGTAACTTCAGTACCATTGGTTCCTGATCATATGCAACCTCTTGAAATGGTTGGTCATCCACCAATTCTTTTTGGTATAATGACACTGTATGATGTTCTAACCTTAATACTGGACAGCCTCAGAACACATTCACAGACTGAAATTAATAACCAGTTTTACAGCATTTCTGAACAATTAAATGGAGAGGTCAGCAGAATAAGGCCTGTATCTATTATTATAAATTAAGTTTTATTGAAACACAACCACATTACTTGTGTATTGTTACGGCCACCTTTGTGCTACAAAAGCAGAACTGAGTAGTTACAACACAGACGAATGCTCCACAAAACAGCATTATTTATCATCTGGTCCTTTGTAGGAAACTTCACAGAACGCTAATCTAAAGAAACGAAGGAAACTTCCAATTCCAAGCCTCAAATCCCAGACTAATGAGATTAAAAGACCAGTAGATATTTGAGATTTAAGAGAAATATATTGTTGTTGTTGTTAGGTGCCCCCGAGTCGGTATCTGACTCATAGCGACCCTCATAGGGTTTTCAATGGCTGAGTGCTTCGGGATTGCCATGGGAGTGGATTGCCAGGCCCTTCTCCCATTTTTGGGGTGCTGGGAATTGAACTCGGGGCCTCAGAGACTGCAGCGCAGCGTTCTACCCACTGAGCTAAATCCCAGCCCCTAGAGAAATATATACATGGCACTAATACCTGAGTACTATCCCAGGTGAAGCTTGAGAAATAAAACCTATTCTCAGCTAAAAGCACAGGATAGGAAAAAAGAAAAGACACGAGAAAAGGTAAGAGCCCCAAAGGCTTCTTTGTGCCACAAATTACAGTAGAAATGACATGACTATTTTCCTTATGTCTTTGGGGAGGGGTTACACAGGCTTGAACCCAGGGCCTTGCACATGCCAAGCAAATGTCCCACCACTGAGCTTCACCCCAGCTTCCCTTTTTATTCTTTATTCTGAGACAGGGTCTCGCTAAATTGTACGGGCTGCCTCTGACCTTCAACCTATGATCCTCCTTCCTCCACCTCCCGGGTAACTGGAAATCCAGGAACGTGCCACAGGGCCCAGCTGTTTCCTTATGTCTGTACAGGGAAGTCAGACACACCGACAGAGGCACACAGACACGCATACACTTTAATTGTCTCCCTTGTCCCAGAAAACCTTACCCGGCAGATGTCCACAAGGAAGTTCTCAAACAATTTCCACATGTGATTGCTGGTGTAGATCTCCTTCATCTCCACCTCAGTGTCCACGTAGCAGTGATTCAGGAAGTTAATGTATGCGATTTTAACCTGGCGAGCAGAAGTACGCTTTTGTGAACATCCAACCTGGGATAAGTGGAGCTGATTAGCTGCATCCTCCTCAAAGTGAGACACACAGGGCAAGAGGGTCATTCTACCTTCCATGCCAGCTTTCCTTTCCGTGATCGTCTTATATTCTAAACTTATAAGATTGAAAAGCATAAGGTTCAGGAGCTGAGTCTTCTCATGATCTTGAGGTAAAGAACGATACAGAAACTCTCACCGTAAGAGAGGAGCAAGAAAGACTACATAAAAATAAAGAGCTTCTAGCCGGGCGCAGTGGCGCACGCCTGTAATCCCAGCAGCTTGGGAGGTGGAGGCAGGAGGATCGCAAGTTCGAGGCCAGAGGCAGTCTGCGTAACTTAGAGAAACCCTGTCTCAAAAAGTAAAAAAAATGGGCTGAGGGTGCAGCTCAGTGGTCCAGCACTTGCACAGCATGCAGGCGCAAGGCCCTGGGTTCAACCCCTAGTACCACAAAAAAAAATAAAATAAATAAAAATAAAGAGCTTCTCTCCATGACATGGTACAACTCAGCACAGGCAGAGAGATGTCTACAATGTGCGACCCAAAGAACAGACCCTAGGTTTGTGCACACAGGATGACACCCCAAGAGACCAAAAAGTAAACAATGTGATCAAATACTCTTGCAAAGAAATATGGGCTATCTAAAAAGACACGTGGGAAAGAGCTCAACTGCATTTAGTAAACAAAGATACAGAAGTGAAAACCACCATGACGAACGACAACATATATCTGTACAAAAACTTGGGACATAAATGTGCATAGCGGCATTATTTCTAACAGTCAGTATGTGGGACGACCTGAAAGTCCATCAGTAGATGGATGGATAAACAAAATGTGGTATATCTACATAATGGAATATTACTTGGCAAAATAAAGGAAATACTAATATATGTGCTAAAATTTGCATGAACCTTGAAAAAATTATGCTAAATGTAAAGATCCAGTCAGGAAGGGATATAGATTAAATGAGTCCATTTATACTTAGCATCCAGAAGAGGCACAGAAAGATTAGCAGTTGCCTAAACCTAGAGATTTTGGAAGGAACCCAGGAGTGACTGCTAATAGGTATGGAGTTTCTATGGGGGAGAAGGAATGAAAATGTTTTATAAGTCAATTATGATGTTGATTGCACAATCCTGTGAACCTATTTAAAAACCACTGAAGTGTACAGTTCAAATGAGTGAACTGTGTAGTTTGTAAATATTCCCATAAAGCTTTTAAAAATTAAAATAAAGGACTATGAGATATCACTGTATAGCCACCAAATAAAAAAATATATATTATATATGTTGTTATTGTTGTTAGGTGCCGTCGAGTCGGTATCCGACTCATAGCGACCTTCTGTACAACAGGGGAAACACTATTGTCAGTGCTTCTCTGCTGTTCATAGGGTTTTCAATGGCAGATTAATTTTTGGGAGGGGGTTGCCAGGTCCTTCTCCCAAATATATATATATAAGGATCTGATAATACCAAGGATTTTGGGTCAATCAGAGCTCTGGAGGGAGGAGGGACAGCAGGTGGAGCCAGTCTGCTGGAAACAATCAGATGTCATCAAGATGACTTGAAGCAATGCACCCCTGACCCTTCATAGTGCACACCCTGGGCAGAAGTGTGCACAGATGGGTCAGGGTGCACACAGTGGTGGCAGCAGGCAGAAGCTGGAAACTGCTCAAATGAGAACACAGGATGGGAAATCACACTGCGATGCAATTAAAGAAAGGAATGGTCTAAAGCAAAGGAGATGAATCATACATCCACACACCTCAGAAGAGATGTATCTTAACCACATAAAGCTGAGTTACAAAGACAAAAAACATGAAGGGCAAAATCTGGCAAAACTAAACTGCGCTGCATAGGGATGCACACTGAAAAGCAACTGTATAAAAGCCAGCTTTTGGTACCCTGAGGACAGAGCCCCGTGGGGGAAAGGCAAGGACAGGAAACGGTATAGGGGAGGGTTCTGGCATATTCTTTGACCTGGGTAGTAGTCACAAAGATGTTCTCTCTGTAACCATTCTTACACTGTATGATTAAAAATTAATGTACTTTTCTGTACCACTGTTGTATTTCAAGTAAAAAAGGGTAATCCTAGTTATAATACTCTATAGCTCCCTTGTCCCTAGGAAACACATAAATTAAAATGGTTGAAATGTAGTTTTCATCTATCAGATAGGTGAGAATCTAGAGGTGTGACCACCCACGTGTCTGTCAGTTTGACATCTCTGGCGGCTTGTGTGTTGCTGTCATACTGAAAGCTATGCCACTGGTATCTCAGATACCTGGACGGCCACTCATGGTGGGCAGGTTTCAGCTGAGCTTCCAGACTAAGACACACTAGGGAGAAAGACCTGGCAGCCCACTGCTCAAACAATTGTTGTTGTTGTTGTTAGCCACTGAAAACCCTATGAATAGCAGAGAAGCACTGTCAAATATAGTGCTGGGAAATGAGCCCCTCAGGCTGGAAGGCATCCAAGAAACAACTGAGGAACAGTCGCCTTCTCAAAGCAAAGTTGACTTTAATGAGGAGAATGGAATAAAGTGCTGGCACCTCCTTTTGCTGATGTCACCTGACTCAAAATAAGAAGTGGCCTGTAACAATGGGTTCAAACAGAAAAAGTCGTGTGCGTGATACAGTGCTGAGGAGTGTTTTGTTCTGTTGTTCAAGGGGTCGCTATGAGTCGGATCTGACTCGATGGCACCTCACAACAAAAATAGCAAGAAGTTTGATAAAATACTGTACGGGCAATACTGTAAGAAAAATGTAACCTTACTTTTTCTTCTTATAATTATTATTTATATTATATTTTAGTTCAACATTCATAAGGATAATTACAGTATATCTATATGATAGAATCTTATACAACTATAAAAAAAGAATCTAGAATCTTGTTATGGACTGATATGGAAAGAAGTGTTAAAGTACAGAATACTGTATCCAGGCTATCACCTTTTGTACAAAACAAAACAACAAAAAAAGATGGGGAAATTAAAAAATATATATATGTGTGTGCATGCCAAAGACTAGAAAGATGTACAGGAACATAATTATTTTCTGTGATGTAGGTGACAGGAATAGATTAGGAGACTTTTCATTTTGTCCCTCTATAGTCTTTGACATTTGACCATTTCAAAATGTATTAACTTTGCAAATTATCTAAAAGCTTAATACTATGCATGTTTAAGTTGTACTACTTATGCTATAGGGCTGGGATTTAGCTAGGTTGGTAGAGCGCTGTGCTGCAGTCTCTGACGTCCCAAGTTCAATTCCCAGCACTGCAAAATTGGGAGAAGGGCCTGGCAATCCACTCCCAAGGCAATCCCGAAACAGTCAGCCATTGAAAACCCTATGAGGGTCACCATGAGTCAGATACCGACTCAACAGCACCTAACAACAACTACAACTTATACAAATGACACACTTTTAGTTTAAAATATAAACTAAGAGTGTGTATTTTTAAATATTTGAAGAGAAAATACATACTGCATGATCTTTTTTGGTTGTGGTTACCAAATATGCAAGCAGGGACAAAGGAAGTCTAGTGGGATTAACTTCAAAACAGATACTCTTTACGAGTGGTGGAATTATAGGTTATTTTTATTTTCTTACTGATTACCTGTAGTTCCTAAGCTTTTTATAATGGTCACTCATTATTTCTGTAGTAAGAGGGTTTTGTTTGTTTGTTTGTTTTGGGTTTTTTTTGGTGGTACTGGGGGTTGGACCCAGGGCCTCACGCTTGCATGCTCTGCAAGTGCTGGACCACTGAGCTGCACCCTCAGCCCATTTTTTTTTTTACTTTTTGAGCAGGGTCTCGCTAAATTACGCAGACCGCCTCTGGTCTCGAACTTGCAATCCTCCTGCCTCCGTCTCCAGAGCTGCTGGGATTACAGGCGTGCGCCACAGCACCCAGCTAAGAGTTTTTGTTTTAAAGAATTAACTTACAAAATGTTATACTCAAATAACCTACTCAATTATTCACCTCTTACCCTTACTTCTAAAGAGTTCCCTCAGGGCACATCGTCTTTGCTCAATAGAGTGAATTAATTCCATAGACCCCCACCTTTTTCCCCCCTCTATTGGTAAATGTTGGTGGGGTACAGAGTAACACAGATCGTCTTTGCTCAATAGATTGAATTAATTCCATAGACCCCCACCTTTTTCCCCCCTCTATTGGTAAATGTTGGTGGGGTACAGAGTAACACAGCATTTGCTTTTTCCATTATTTTCCTCGCTTTTCTTAAGGAGGCAGAAAGCAGACAGACAGACTAACTTCCCCCAAGTTCCTTTCACACAAAATTGATACTGAGGGAGACGTTCCAGCAAAACGAAATCCCTCTGCAATACGTGTTCCAAATCTCAAAACCCTTGGGACCCCTCCAAGCCGGCCACCATGATGCCCTGCACCAAGCCACAGCCACCCGTACTGCGGGGAGACACGTGGGAGGGGCACAACCCGCACCGGGCGGGCTCACCTCGGGGATGCAGTCCTCGTGCGTGACCACGCGGACAATGTCATCCAGCGGGAGCAGGGAGTTGCACTTGATCTCCGTGTAGACGTTTTTGCCCTCGGTGCACACGGCCAGCAGCTCCACCAGGTGGATGTGGTACATGAGGGGGCTGTTCTCGTCCATGCGGTCCCGCTCGGATCGCATCATCTGGATGAGGGTCTGGAAAGAGGCTCTGTCGTTGTAGAACACGAGGACATCCTCTCCCGAATTGACCAGCTATGGAAAGAAGAGGGCTCGTTCGTACCGCAAGTCCGCGGTGCTGAGGAGCACCTTATAAAATTCCATGTGCGCATAAAGATGGCTGTTGGCATTGACCTTCCCAAACCAATATTACCTATAGTACTCAATCCATCTGGATTTCATTCCTTTATCTGACTGATCAACTAAAAGTCTTTAGCAGCATCATTTGAATCCATGGATACAGATGTATCAAGTGGTCCTAAAACCCTATTAGGGGAAAAGAAGCTGGGCACAGCACTATCCATGCCGTCAGTGGAAATGCAGACTGAAACCTCACATGTGTATTTCCAAACCTAAGCATCAAGCTAGGATTGTTCCATTTTAAATGCTTCTATCCTCTTGTTATGTTTTACAGAGCACCCTTTCATAAGTCTTTCATCCAATGTCTTATTTCTTTGATCACAAATCATCCACTTCTAATTAAGATATGCTTTCCTTTCAACACTCATCAAAAAGTCAAAGGAGCTCTATTCATAACTCGTCCCCTAGGATCTAGGTTCTAATAAGCCTGTTGAAGAGTATATTGAAGCCAGGCATGGTGGTGCACACCTGTAAGCCCAGCAGCTCGGGAGGTGGAGGCAGGAGGATCATAAACTCACAGTCAGAGGCAGCCTGCATAACTTAGTGAGACTGTGTCCCAAAATAAAAAATAAGAGATGGGCTAGGGGTGCAGCTCAGCAAAATATGCATAAGGCCCTGTGTTCAGCAGGCCTAGTATTGGAAAAACAAAAAACAAATAAGAAATTTCAGCACTACGTGAAATACAAAAGATCCAAAAAAGGCTGGCAAAGAAGTCAAAATAAATATGATCAATACTATTTATTTATTAACAATTAACTTTTCTGAGCTCTTATTATGTGCCAGATATCAAGAAAAACGATTTTGATAGACTGCCTATCCTCATCTTGTCTCAGTTTCTTTGTAAGCAAAAATGGGTGCAAATACCTTACTCAGAGTACTGTGAAGTGGAATCAGTAAACTTTACGCACACTGGTAAATTGCTTAGAACAGTGTCCAGAGCATGGTAGCCTTCTGTGAATGGTAGCTATTATCACCACCATTATCTCATTTAATAGACACATCAACTCCTTCAAGTACATACTGCTATGCCTTCATTTTACAGAAGTGCTCACAGAAGGCCTGAAATATCAAGGTCACGTGGCCCAAGCCACCCAGCCAGCAAAGCAGTGCAGCCAGTATTTGTATCCTAAGCTGAGCCAACTCTCCTAGTTACTTTTCCCTATTGCTGTTGGAATAATACAGATAGATGGCATTATAAGTCCATGTGTTATGACAGGTTACTCATGACCTCGTTTTTTAAAAGGCAAAAGGATTAAACAGATGTGGAAGCCACCATCATTGTGTTGGCAGAGTGGGGTTTTCTGCTCAGAGACAAAAACCACAAGGAGCTGACTTCCCATAAAGAATCAGATGAAACTTTGTTTTAATTCTGCAGGTCAACTTCTCTTCATGAATCAGCAAATAAAAAATGTTCAAGTTAATTAATTAGATGGATAATTAAAGAAAAAGTTATAATTTACAAAAAGGGAAAATGTTCTGGCTAACTGGGTCTTATCACATTTAATCTCCATTCACAATACTTTTGTCCTTGTTCTTCTTCCTTGTCCCTCTCAAAGGAATCTAAGCCAAACTTCCTTAGCACAGGACTTGTTGCTGTGAACACCCACATCAGACTCCTGCATAAGCAAACCAGCCTGCAATTAAACACACACGCAGCATGTGCTGCCCTTCCGCACAGCTCCTGAAGAGGGCGCCAGTTCATACAGATAAGAGGAAATGACTTCGACATCTCTACAGAACGCTAGATGGAGATATAATCCAAACGTAGTTGTCACCTCAGCCATGACCATGTCTTGGCACTTCTTAATAAATTTCCCTTCTGCCTTGACGATCGTCTGTAAGAACTTTATGTACTGGACATTTCGACCGTGGGTTTCTATGCAGTGAACAAAGTGCTGGACCACTCTCTCGTTGATCTCACTGCAAAGCTGGAAATTGTTCATGAAGATGTGCTGCATTGTTACGGCCTCCAGGATCTGGCACAAGACAAAGACAGGCGCATAGAGAAGTAGTCAAAAGGAGCCTGGGGCAGATTACAAAGTGAGAAAAAGGTTTGTTGTTAGGTGCCATCAAGTCAATGTCTGACTCATAGCAACCCTACGTACAACATACGAAACACTATTGTCAGTGCTTCTCTGCTATTCATTGGATTTTCAATGGCTGATTTTTTTTGGGGGGGGAGTGGGCTTCCTGGTCCTTCTCCCAAGCCTACAGCACTTGGTGCTCCCAGGTGGTTTCCCATTCAAGGACTAACCAGTCCTAATTCTGCTTAGCTTCCTAGATCAGACACCATAGTGCTATAGCTGCAGGCAAGAAAAGGGAGTCCCAGTAAAAATACAGAGTGTCGCATGTATCCCCTGAAGGTGTTTCCCTTTCTCACTTTTGTACCACCTTCTTTTTCAGTAAACCTTTTCAATGACAAATAATAACAGAGACAAATCAATTGTGTTCAGATAAATGGGTTGCAAAGGTAACAGCAATCAAGAAAGAAAACAGGCTTCCTTCATACCCTACTCTACCATTTCACTATTTTTTTGAATACTAGGTCCACAAAGTAGCTTTGCCTGTCCTTGAACCTCATGTAGTCCTCACCAAAACGCACATTCCATTGCATAAACATGCAACAATGTGATGATCTATTCCTTTGCTGATATATGCAATTGGGGAAGTACCTCCTTTTAATACATGGTGACATCATTTGTTTTACAAATGTTACCAAGAGTGCTGCTTTGAGAATGTTTATCTATGCCTTGTGGTAAGCCTAATACACACGTTTCTGCTGGGTTTAAGGCCAAGAGCAGAATTGCTAGGTGACAGGATATAAATAGGCTTGGCTTTGGAAGATTCTGTCAAACAGCTTTTGAAAGACGTTAACAACCTACATTCTACACGGCAGCCATTTCACATCCTAGCAAATACTTAGCATTATCAGTCTTTGTAATTTCAGCCCTATCTTATTGTGCGTACATAAATCAATCTGCATTTATATGATGACTCATCATGCTGTGCACCCCGTCATATCTATTCACCGTTTGGATATTCTGTACTAAGAAGATTTTTGCCTATTTTTATAAGTGGGTGATCTTTGTTATTTTTTTGAATTTGTTATATATATTCAGGATATGAATTCTATGTTGAACACACACAGTATGACTAACCATTCCCACTCTTTGGCTTGCCTATGGATGTTCTTCATGGTGACATCGATGAACAGAAGTTAATTTTAACAAAATCCAATTTATCAATATTTTCCTTCATAATTGGGGCTCTTTGATTAGTGTATAAGAAAACTTTGCTTACCACATGATCATTACAATATTCTCATTTTATCTTCTAGGAGTTTTATCGTTCACTTTTTACCCAAAGTTATTGAGAGTTACTGAGTTTTATGTTTGGTGTGAGGTAAGGGCTTCCATCTCTATCTTTTCCCCTTTCTTTTTCTTAACATGACAAAGAAACTACATTACCCTACAATGCAGTAATCCTTTTTCTGGAAAGCACCAGTGAGTATATTTGTACACATGTATGTACTGAGATGTCCTCTGCAGTATTATTTACAAAACCAAAAAGTAGACATTGCCTATATATTAATACAGGAACAGTGTCTAAAAAGTTACGGACATTTTATGGAATGCCATATGGCAATCAAAAAGAGAGAAAAACTTTATCTCTCATTTGTAAAGGTAGCCACAATATGTTAAATGCAAAATGCAAAATGTAAGACAATGTGTGAAGTGTTGTACCGTGTTTTAAAAAAAATGTTTAATATACAGTTATTTAGAAATACATATTTAACTAAAATGTAGTATAGATATGTGTGGATGTATTATGTATTTGGCTAAGTAGCGACACTTAGCACTTTTGTATTGCAAGTCTGATACAACAAGGGATATAACTAGGAAAAAGTAGAAATGTATCTTTGCTTCTGTCACTTTCCTCACTTCTCCCCCCTCTACCCTCAAAATATGAAGAGTATTTATGTTCTCCTAACAGTTGGTCACAATGTACCCCTTTGGCATGAATGCTGCATTATAACAGGTCCCAGGAGTGACAATAGCAAAAGAGCAAGCTGTTCCCCACCCCCTCCCCCCGCAGGTTTCCAGACAGGCCTCACGTCTTACCCCTGGGTTGAGAAACAGGTTGATGTGTTTATGCAGCAAAGCTTGATTCTGCTGGTTGCCTGCGCAGAAGTTCTGCAGAAATTCATGAGCCAGCCTCATTATTTCCTGCATCTTAGTGTCTTCAGCCTGCGTGGGAGGAGAGAGATGAAAAGCCCTGATGGTTACACATCAAGATGCCAGCTTCAGCAGGGCCCAGTGGCACACATCTGTCAACCCAGTGACTCAGGAGGCAGAGGCAGGAGGATTGCCGATTTGAGGCCAGAGGCAGCCTGCATAACTTAGCAAGACCCTGACTCAAGGTAAAAAATTTAAAAATGGTCTGGAGGTGCAGCCCAGTGGTAGAGCACTTGCAAAGCACGTGCAAAGCCCCGGGTTCAGCCTCACAGTCCCCCCCCCAAAAAAAAGATGCCAGCTTCTACTCCACCCCATGTCTTACAAAGGTGGGATTCCAGTGGTGGGCACTGTGGGCAAACACTAAGACGCTCAACTACCCACCCTGAGAAGCAGCCAGGAATTTTTATTTATGCCTTCCTGTTGAAAATGAATTCTCTCCCACTAGCCACCAGCACAAACAAAAATATTTTATTCAGGAAGACGGCAACAGAATGAACAACAACCTAAACTTCTGGGATCCCACTGTTCAGCACTGGCTGAAATCTCTGAAGCCCCACTTCTGGACACGGGGGCTCCCAACAGAGAAGAGCTCACTGCCTCATGCTGAGTCCTCATGGCCCAGCTCTCGGACTCATTTTACAGCAGGTGACAGGCCAGAGGGGAAATGTCCCCAGATGATCAATTAGAGCAAAGGCAACCTGCCCTAACTCCTTGCCTTATCACCGTGGGCATATTTTCAACCCTAAGATTTAGCTTTTCTATCTGCACAACGGGGACCACATCTGCCTGGGGGACTCTACAGGTTGGTTATGTGCTCCTCCAAACACAAAATTATGTGACCCTCACTTCCTACGTTAAAAGCATTTCATATATTAAAATGCTCAATCTCTGAAAAGAATTAAAAATCTCATCCTAGGACAATTATCTCAAACCTATTGCCATTTTGTCTAGTTCTAAATAAGCATACATTTAAGAGAATAAAACCAGCCGGGCGCAGTGGCACACGTCTGTAATCCCAGCGGCTTGGGAGGCAGAGGCAGGAGGATCACAAGTTCGAGACCAGAGGCAGTCTGCGTAACTTAGCGAGACCCTGTCAAAAAAAATAGGCTGCGGGCACAACTCAGTGGTCCAGCCCTTGCAAGGCATGCAGGCGCAAGGCCCTGGGTTCCACCCCTAGTACCACAAAAAAAAAAAAAAAAAAGAGAGAGAGAGAGAGAGAGAGAAAGAGAGAGAGAGAGAGAGAGAGACTGACCAGAACGAGAATCCCCAAAAGAGAAATCCTCCTTCCTGTTCCTACAGCCCACAATGGTCTTCCTAAGCCATCTCCCACCCATCCCCTCACTTGGAGGCAGGAGCCTGTGGTGGGGAGGAACGCAGGCCCTGACCCTGACTGCTTGCTTTTGTCCCCTGTGACAACTTCCTAGCTGCATGACGTTCAGCAAGTTATTTGGCCTCTCAATGCCTCTGTTTCCCCATCCGTAAAGTGGGGATAATCAAAGTGCACATTTCATAACGTTGTTATAAAGATGCAATGGGAATATTCACGTGAAGTGCTCAGACTGTGATTACTCACAAAATGGTAGCAATTGGCTCTACTCTGGATTGAGACAGCACAGTTTTTTTTTTTTTTTTTTTAAGGGCAAGATAATAAATATTTTAGGCTTAGCTGGTCAAGAAGCAAAACCAAGTACATTATGCAAGAGCTCCTGTAACTGTTTCAAAATGTAACAGCCATTCTGGGCTGATGTGGCAGACAAAAACAGACAGTGGGCTGAGTGGGGCACGTATTTACTGTTTGCCAACCTCTAGCCTAAAAAAGAACCCTGGCAGAAGGTAGGACCTACCTGTCAGGAACAAGGGAACCTGTAGGAATCTGAGCAAGCAGCTTTGGTAATCAAACAAAGAGGGGAGAATGGCAGAGGGCTTTAAGAGCAAGTCCTCATGTGACAAAGCGGGTATTACATCTGTCTCTTACTAGTGGGGGGTGGGAGGGTAAATGTTCTAGCTGTAAGAGATTAGAGGGTTTTGGGGTTGACAGGAGGAACCTTAAATAGTCCTGCACGCTCCCATTTCTTCTCCTAAAAAAGGAACGTGCTGGTGCTCAGGGCATTACAGAGCCTTTGGGGTTTGAAGCGGATTTTATAAGGCAACCTAGCTTGTCAGATATATCACAAAGCATTACTTGTGGGTATGATCCTTCAACTTATCACAGACCAGAACATCTGTGCCCATCTGAAACCGTGTGTGTGTGTGTGCACACCACACACACACACACACACACACACACACACACACACACACACACACACGTTATGCCTTGAGCCACCATTTCCTAACCCAATCTGGCTGTGTGGAAATTGACATCACTCTCTGAATGCCTGTCACTCATTCAAAAACCTGATGACCATACAAGACTAAGCTGTGGTCAACAGCTCACCTCTTTACACGCAGGGAGCCAGCTCAACCCATTGGTGACTCCGCAAACAGCACCCCAAGCTTGGGGAACGTGTACACCTATATTAACTAGAAGTTCGCTCCGTGCCCAACCTATGAGGGGGATTTTGTTTGGACTTTCTCTGTGGCTATTTAAAAACCCGACCCGCCTGGCCTGATTCCCACCGTCCCCAAGCCTGAGGCAGCGGCTCCTCCACAGGAACTTTCTGGAAAGTGAGGCTGCAGCCTCAACCTCCACAGAGGGGCACGAGTAGACCCGCTACACAGAGTGGTGTCTCCTGGACCCTCCCCGCCACAGCTTCCTCATCCAAGTGGGGCTGCTGAGCAGGCCGCTGTCTCATCTGCACAGCCGCAGGATGACAGAAGCCAAGGGGCTCGCAGCCCTCGGCCTCGTGCGGGGCAGCCCGCGAGCGCTGGGCACTGAGCCTGCTTCAGGAGCTGCTTCCCCCGCGAGCCAGCCTCTCTGCTGTCACCGATGAACTCCGCACACTTCCATCTAAGACCCCCTCATCTGTCAGGTGGGTGCCTGCACAAAGCCTTGCTGGGGTTTGCAGGCTTGAATGAATGCGTCCCACAAGAGCCCATCAGTCTACCTAGACACCAAGTAGTTAGGCTTCTGCTCTCCTAAATCCAACCTGCATCCACTACAGGGGTCAAAGGGAAACACAGGAGGTCAGGTCCAGCTTCCAGCAGCTGAGAAGATGGCCTCGACACAAGGGTAACCTGGCAGATCCACATGCCCAGACGTCAGCTGGCTAGGGAGGACCTCAAGAGTGGCCAAGTCCCAGCTGGGCGTGGTGGGGCACGCCTGTAATCCCAGCGTCTTGGGAGGTGGAGCCAGGAGGATCACAACTTCAAGACCAGAGGAAGTCTGTGTAACTTAGCGAGACCCTGTCTCAAAAAGTAAAGAAAAAAAAGGGGGGCTGGCGGTGCAGCTCAGTGGTCCAGCACTTGCATAGCATGCAGGCGCGAGACCCTGGGTTCAACCCCTAGTACCGCAAAAAAATAAAAATAAAAGGAGTGGGCAAGTCCCACATTCCCCCATGCATTTTTAATAACCAGTAGTGCCTACAATGCTCCAGTCATGCTACCAAAAAACTTGTACAGTACTGACCCATGCACAGATACAGTGCAGGCCTCAGATGCAGACCAAGTTGTCTCTATCCAGGGTGGGTTGAGGGGGAGAGAGAAAAATGGATTCTCCACTCTTCACAGAATCTTAAAACTGGGAAAGTGGGTCTGTTTCATATAAATTCCCCAGAATTAGCCGGGCATGGTTGCGCACACCTGTAATCCCAGTAGCTGGGGAGGCAGAGGTGGGAAGATCGCAAGTTTGAGACCAGAGGCAGTCTGTGTAACTTAGCAAGACCCTATCTCAAAAAGTAAAAAAAAAAACGGGCTGAAGGCACAGCTCAGTGGTCCAGCACTTGCAAAGCACACAAGCGCGAGGCCCTGGGTTCAACCCCCAGTACTGCAAAATAAATAAATAAATTAATTAATTAATTCCCCAGAATGGCTTTACAGGCACGATAATCCCATCAGCAACACATCTTCACTCACAACATCCAAACGCGAGGGTCTGGGGAAAGCCCGGAGTCCAGCCCACGCTAGACAGCAGCGGACGTGGGTGAAGGGCCCGCCCACCTTCTCGTAGGGGATCTGCAGGAGCTCGAGCACCACCGCGTGCGCACCCATGTTCCTCAGCAGGCGCTGCTGCTGCTTCCTGCTCTTCCTCACCGAGGCGCTCTCCTGGACGCAGAGCTTGCTGAGTCGGATCAAAATCTGGGAGACAGAAGTCAACCTCAGAACACTGGCAACGGGAGGTGGGAAAAGACCGCAGCGCGTGGAGGCAAGAGGGATCGCAACACGTTAAAAACCCAAAGCAGGGAAATCCTCCAGGGCGCGGTACCCCTGCCGACCGCATTAAACCAACTCCAGCGAGTAAGCAGAAGATCACGGTCTCAGTGTCAAGTGCAACAGGTTCAGACCGGTCACTTCAAGTTGTATTAGGTGAAAACCACAGCATTCCCAACCTCCCAACTTCAAGCCACTTTACAAGAAGATGTCTAAAGCCAGGCACTGAGATGAACTCTTGGTAACCATGTCAGCTAATCCTTCGCTCTGCCACACAGATGCAGAACCCCATGGACCTATGTGAAGGTTGCACCTATAAAGAGGTGAAGAACTGAGGACCTCCAAAAAATAAGTATCACGGCTGTGTGTGAAACTCAGACAATGATGATAAAACCCATGCACTCAATCGAAGAGCTCTACTACCTCCCTGCTAAATTTTCTATGAACAAAAAAGCTCAAGTGTTTGTTTTCAGCTAGGCGATCACTAACGCCCCTTCGGGAGGGAACAAGGAAGGAAAATGGCTGGGGGGGGGGGCGCCTTACCTCTTTCACCACTCTGTAGTTGTAGCTGCTGGTGCTTTCATGCTTTTGCGGCTTGTTATTCCCCTCCTAGGGACCAAAATGAACACAAATATGGTTTGCCCAACCTGGGCTGCCATTGGGCTGCTGGGGCGAGCCTACCCTTTCAGAAAGAATGTTTGCAAAATACTCTTGCTGGGTGCGGTGGTGCACACCTATCATCCCAGCAACTTGGGAGGCAGAGGCAGGAGGATCGCCAGTTTGATGTCAGAGGGAGTCTGTGTAAAAGAGTGAGACCCTGACTCAAAGTAAAAAGTAAAACATGGGCTAGGAGTGCAGCTCAGTGGTTGAGTGCTTGCAAAGCATGCATAAGGCCTTGGGTTCAACCCCTAGTTTTTTTAAAAAAAAATCCTTCCTTCAATCCTCTCTGTCCTATGCAAGAAAAAACACTCTCTCTTTCTCCCCACCCTTTCTCACCACCTAAAACCACTGTGACTTAAGTACTAACAACTCCAAGTAGAGCACTGTTTTCCCACAGTCCAGCCGGGTTCCCACCCAAGACATCCACTTACACTCAACTCCCTCCGAAAAGGACACCAGGCCAGGACATGGCCAGAGAAGAGGTTTATTCCCAAGGGGGTCTGCGAGGGAAACCTGAGGCTGATACACTCAATATCCAAGTCTCCCCTCCATGGTCCAGCATGGCCCAGGGACCCAGCTGAACTCTGGTCCTATAGCTGACTTCCTTGGAGAACAGCTGTTCCCTTGGCCACTGAACGAACAGATCTCTTGAGAACACAATCCATCCTGCAATTGCATCTCTAGCTAAGGACGGAACAGGACTCTCCGTTGCTCCGAGAAGCCCATCCACCCACGTGTGTGCCGCTCACCTCAGTTTTCTTATGTTCGTTTTCGCCCGAGACCCCATCCATGGGCTCGTCGGGGCCCTGCCCCTTGTACACCCAGAGCTCGGACTTCTCCACGATGGAGCGCAGCTGGTCCAGGTCTTGTTTGATCTGCTTGTAGTTGTCCACATCTTGGCTGGTCACCAGCAGCTGGACCTGAATGAACACAGCCCATCAGCGGCACAAACCCTCCGTGAACGCAATCCAGTCGCTGCACGTGACGGTTCGCGGGCAGACACCACGCGCGTGGGTCCCCTTGGCTACCTGCTTGAAGGCCTGCAGGACCTCCTGGCGCTGACTGAAGTGCCGGAAGAGGAGCTGCAGGGCCCCCGACACCAGGGGCGGGTAGTCGTGCATTGTCAGGTGGAGCAGGACGCGGAGGAAGGTCCTGCCGCCGTGGTCGTCCAAGTCCAGAGGGGTGTTCTCCTCACTGCAGAAGCACACGGGGCAGGAAGGTCACTGGGCCCAGGCACACCTGAGCCAGACTTCTAATACCGTTCCATTGTATGTGACTTCGCTTTTCGTTAGCTCCTTTCTCGGTGCAATTTTTTTTTTTCTTTTTTTTTTTTTTTGTCTTTCTTTGCGGTACCAGGGACTGGATCCAGGGCCTTGCCAATGCTGGGCAAGCACTCTACCACTAAGCTGAGTCCCCAGGCCTTATTTTTTGAGACAGAATCTCTCTAAGTTGCACAGGCTGCCTCTGGCCTCTGGCTCCTGTCTCAGCCTCCCAAGTAGCTAGGATTATAGACACATGCCACAACCCCTGTCCCACAATGCACTCTTGCCTTATCCTCAACTATAGTGTGACAGCAAAGGACAATTAAGGTGTCACAATCATGAGATTTTTAAATCCAAGTCATTTCCCTCCCAACCTAAAAAGACTGGCATGCTCGTAGGATTCTCAACACCTAGAACAGAGTGCTCTTCTCTGGACTTCATATGTGGTCCAAGAATGGCAAGCAGATGTTTTTCCTAAGGTGTGTTTTGTTTAAGATGGTATCATTCAGGGCTTACTGAATCGCCTGTGGTAAAGGACCAGCTGCTTAAACTTCTGTTCTGAGGCTGTGAGATCTCCTGCGCCAAGAGTGCTGATCCTGCACTCGGATCCACGTCAGTATCAAATGGCCACACAAAAGCCCAAACCATGGCTCTCTTGTTTGCATGGATCTCCTCACAAACTGGTAACAAGCTTTGTGGTCCCATGGTCCCTGCTTTGAGGAATGTGGCCGTGAACCATTAAACTCAGTGTTCTTCAAACTGAGATTCATCAACATATTATCAGGGGTTACCCCAATATCTGGGCTGGGATTTAGTTCAGTGGGTAGAGCACTGCTCTGCAGTCTCTGAGGTCCCGAGTTCAATTCCCAGCACCACAAAATGGGAGAAGGACGTGGCAACCCACTCCCAAGGCAATCCCGAAACAGTCAGCCATTGAAAACACTATGAGGGTCACTATGAGTCAGATTCAACTCGATGGCACCTAACAACAACAACAACAACCCCAATATCTATGATACTTGACTGTGCTATTTACATCATTGAAAAATTAATATGCATATCCTGGATCAACTAGCAGACCATTCCACCACTGGGCACTGCTCGTCGATCAAGATGTCAGTACCTACATTATGTTTACAATCAAATGAATGACAACTGGTGAGAGCTTTGTGGCTACAGGCTGACAAGAAAAGCCCAGGGAGGATGGAGCGTGTGGTCACTGTATTCATGCTGTGTATTCAAAAAAGGGTAAAGGAAGTTTCAAAGCAGCTCGATATGAGGGAACTGGCTGGAGAGCTGAGCTGGCGTGCGGAAGTGTTGTCATGCCAAACTGAATACTCTGAGTTTCAGAAAAACCACAGCTTCCAAGAGGACATCAGGATGCTACGCAACAACAGGTGATTGAACCGGGTGTGCGAATCATAGGCACCATGTGCGCGGGGTGTTTATACTTGTAGGATGTGAGTTCATGATGATAATGATAGTGTCTTAGGTCAAAGCTGAGCAACATGATATTTTTAAGAGGGGTTCACATTAGGAGCAATGAAAGAACACATTGCGTTTTCCTCATGCTTAGTGGGTATAAAGAGGCCAGGAATAAGAACCCAGTAAGAAGTAGTACAGGATGCTAGTTACATCTGTTTCCAGTGTCCTCTCACGTTATTCTTTCTTTTGACCTTATTTCTTCATTATTTAAAAATACTCTTGCTGGGCGCGGCGGTGCATACCTATCATCCCAGCAACTTGGGAGGCAGAGGCAGGAGGATCGCCAGTTTGATGTCAGAGGGAGTCCGTGTAACAGAGTGAGACCTTGACTCAAAGTAAAAGGTAAAAAATGGGCTAGAAGTGCAGCTCAGTGGTTGAGTGCTTGCAAAGCATGCATAAGGCCTTGGGTTCAACCCCTAGTTTTTTAAAAAAAAATCCTTCCTTCAATCCTCTCTGTCCTATGCAAGAAACACTCTCTCTTTCTCCCCACCCTTTCTCACCACCTAAAATCCCTGTGACTTAAGTACTAACAACTCCAAGCAGAGCAATAAAACAACCTAAATCCAAAGACCGAATGGTTACTAATATGGTCAAGGAAATGCCTGTAAGAGTTATGGAAGAGCTGCCTTTTACACGGAACCACCTACAAAACAGTAACTGCAAATATACTTTCCTTCCTCCAAAGATGCCCTCTGCTTGCTCCTCGATGTGTTCAAAGTCAAGAGCGCCTGGAAAGAGAGAACACAGCCTCAGACACAGCAAGGTCTGAACGCACGTTGCTGGGGAAAAGCTGCTAGGCTAGCCCCAAATCTTCCAGAGTCATGCACTGCAAAGCTATGGAGCCAGGCCAGCCCAGAGGTCACTGTCCAGTGCCCCACATTCCTGCCAGTTTTCTCCTTGCTAAAGAAGAGGGATGACCCCCTTTCAAGGATGACTGGGGCTCTTGAGGGATATTATTTCAACGACTACCCCTTCCCTGACTCTTCTCCACTATTTTCCGAGTGGGCCAAGATTTCCAACACTAGTAAAATTGCAAGCAGATCGTAAGGTTTCTTAGAGAAGTTTTATCACTGTCCTTGTTTTTTGGGTACTTCGTAAGTAACTAGAGACCTCAGCTGTTTCACGTTTCCAAGACAGGAGGAAGTAAGATCTGCCCAGGAAACATCTGTGTTCTTGCCAATATTTTCCTGCCCAACAAGACTAAGTCCCAGGATCCTACTTAAAAATACAGTTATCCTCAAAACATCCGTATTTTGTCTTTTCTAGAAGACACTTCCAGAACGTTGGATCCCCGATTTTTCACTACACCCGGGTCTTATTCTATGGCTGAAATTCCATTCTGGAGTCACTGACCTGGTACATTACTTGGTCCTTCTTGGCTGCTGTTTCCAGAGGAAGTATCAGAAGTCTGGGAATTGCTTTCATCAAACTCCCGCTTAAATATACACAGGAGGCAGGAGATCCTATAATCCAGCCTCACATTCAAAATAAACTAAAAAATCAAACGGAAATAGATTGGTTATGTCAACATACTACCCTTAACACTTTGCCAAGCCACTGCTATCTGGCAGGGACTGGTATCAGCTTTATCAATTTAAAAAGTGAGTACAACAAATATTTGGCTTAGATTTCAACAGTCATTTTAACAACGGCAGACTTCCAAGGGTAGACCAACTCTTCCCACCGCACCTTTGCTGTTGTTAGGTGCCATCGAGTCGGTATCTGACTCATAGCAACCCTCATAGGGCTTTCAATGTCTGACTATTTTGGGATTGCCTTGGGAGTGGATTGCCAGGTCCTTCTCCCATTTTTGCGGTGCTGGGAATTGAACTCGGGACCCCAGAGACTACAGCGCAGCGCTCTACCAACTGAGCTAAATCCCAGCCCCTTAGCTTCCAGTGTAAATTTCAGCATGGGGACAATTAAACAACTGGAATACTACATCATTCACTCCCTGCTCCATCCCCTGTGGAGCATGACTTCATGTTAGCAAAGATCAAATGCTAACTGTGGACCTAACACTGAGAAGAGCAAAACTGACTGTTTTGAAATGAAGAGGATTGGCAGAGGAATTTTATTTTTACTACCGAAAGTTAGCTTTGTTTATATCTTCAGTGCATTTCTGGTATTTACTCTGATGTAGGTACAAAGCCCTGGGCTGCTCCTTCTTTGACTTTCTATACCACCCCTTCCAACCCCAGCAGAGTCACCTCCCCATGATTATCACTAGAACCAACACCAGAGATCAACCAGCGGGCATGATTTAAGGATCTTACTGACACCCCTCCTTCCTTTCTTTCCTCTGCTTAGTACATTTGACAATCTTACCCAGTTTCAGGGGTGTCACCTCTCCCAGACAAGCCGTCAGTGTTCCCGACTAACTACTGTACTTCCTGCTTGGTATCTTTGCACAGCCTCAAACTTAGTCTTATGCAAAACTAACCATGACAGTTACTTCTAGGTTTCAACTTGAATGGGTTAAAGGATACCCCGGCCCCGGATAAGGAGGTGTAACTACATGGAACTCTCTTGGGAGAACTGGCTGTAAATACGCACGGAAAAGTGGGAGGAAGTGGGAGAAGTGGGAAGATGGTGGGACCACCCTGACCACCAGAGAGCAATCAGGGGCTCAAATAGGATTCATTTCTGCTGGATTTGTTTTGGCAGCACTGGGGGGTGCTAAATTCAGGGCCTCGTGCATACTTTGCAAGTGCTCTGCCACTAATGGGCTGGGATTTGGCTCAGTGGGTAGAGCACTGCGCTGCAGTCTCTGAGGTCCCGAGTTCAATTCCCAGCACCACAAAAATGGGAGAAGGACCTGGCAATCCACTCCCAAGGCTATCCCGAAACAGACAGCCATTGAAAACCCTGTGAGGGTCACTATGAATCGGATACCGACTTGACGACACCTAACAACAACAACAACAACTGCCACTAAGCCAAACCTCAGCCTCTTTTTTATTTTTTAAATTGAGACAGGGTCTCCAATAGCCCATGCCCCTTGTTAGGCTGCCTCTGATCTCGAACCTGTGAGCCTCCCACCTCTGCCTCCCAAGTGGCTGGGATTACAAGCATGTGCCACCATGCCCACCTCTGCTGGGATTTTTAAACTGTGAGGTTATAGCAAATCTTCGAGGCAAATGGAAACAATCATGTATAGAGTAAACCTGTACCCACAGGAGAGAATGCTTCTAAGCAAGCAAAGTCTTTGTAGAGGTGGGGGCGGTCTATGGGTAGGGTTTGTCCCAAGTTTGAGACCCTCTCTGCCTTGCTGCTGCTGTTAATTCAACTAATAGCCTGTGCTCCCTTCTTTCTGTTCTATGTAGGTAATTATTTTTATTCTACAACAAGCTATCTGCTCCTTAGTAGAAAGATTCATATTAGCCACGGTAAGGAAAAAGCAGGCATGGGGTAAATATCAATTGTTGCTTAACGGGTGTGTAGCACACAAAAGAGTTGTGTGTGTTTACTCCATCTGACTCATCTTCTCCAATTCCCTTCGGAACCTAATCTGTTCCCAGACTTGCCACTACTTCAGAGACTTTGCATTTGTTCTTTCCTCTGTCTTGATAATCTTTCTAGAAATCCACATGGCCAGGTCTTCACCTCATTCCAGTCTCTCATCACATGACCTTCCCAGAGCGACCTTCTCTTACAACCCGATCAAAAAACATTAGCCCTGACCCCCAATGGCCTCCAAACAATTCTGACTTTTCTTTATATTTGGATATCTCAGCACTGATCTATTTAAATACTGAGGGTGCCAATATGTATACGTACGTATATATAGTTGTTAGGTGCTGTTGAGTCGTGTTTGACTCACAGCGACCCTTATAGGGTTTCCAATGGCTGTTTCGGGATTGCCTCAGGAGTGGATGCCACGTCCTTCTCCCATTTTTATGGTGCTGGGAATCAAACCCAGGACCTCAGAGACTGCGGAGTGGTGCTCTACTAACTGAGCTAAATCCCAGCCATACACACACACACACACACACACACACACACACATTTTACGTATCAACACTGTAATACTCAATATCTACCAAGAGCAAAAGATGAACGTAGCTCATGTTTGACTTCTGCTCAAAGTGACTACCGTCATAATTCAGTTCAACCTCAAGAACACAAAGACAACATCACTTAAAACGTGTGTGCGCGTTCTTTGGCACTCCCCATTCCCACTCCCTAACACACTGTAAGCTCTTCAGGAGGACGTATTTAATCTACTTAGTTCATTATCGGCTCTTCAGTGTTTAAAAGGATTTGCTCAGAGCTGGTCCTGATAAATATTTATTGGATGAATTAATTAATTAGTGAAAAATGAAGAGAGGGAGGGAGAAGGGTTTTGCAAAGTTAATGGAACCCTAAACCGAGTTATGAATACTAAGCAGGGGATTCATCTGCCTGGTGACACAGGCTGAGGCAGCCACACAGGCAGAGCCGGGGAGGCCAACAGTGACCAGAAGCAAAGGGAACCACGGGAAGCTCTGACATGGCTGGGGGTCAAGGCTGTGTTGGGGTGGGGTAGAAATGACAGTCAAGGGATTACGAGGAGCCAGTTCCTGAATGACAGCAGGTGGGGGTATGCGCTAAAAATGTTGCCATTTTCTTTCGAGAAAGGCTTGCGCTCCATCAAAGCAGAGAGCGGCATCTGAACGGACGCCCCGCGAGGCTCCTCCGCCCCCGCCCGTACCTGCAGTATCTCAATGATCTTCAGCTTGGTGTCCATGACCATGATGTCCTCCTTCTCCGGCTCTGCCTGCTTCACATTGCCTTCGGGGGCGGCAGCCATGGGGGTCATGGGTAAGAAGCCGCCTCCCCGGAGCACTACCTGGGTCATCAGCTCCCCGACTCCATGGATGGACCGCATCACATTACTGCCTAGAAAGGGCCAGGACAGACGACGGTCGGGACATCTCCAGAGAGCATGCTCAGCACCTAACGAGGGGCATGGGCTACTAGAGATAAACTACCCACCATGTCCCTGCTCTAATACGCTCTCAGTACCCAAGGAACCTGGAAAGACTAATGCTCATCAAACATTAAAGATCCCTGACAGCAGTGGAAAGCATGTGGGTTCTGACATCCCCAAAGAAGCATTTTCGTATATTAATCCACTTGCTGAATCTTACACATCCCCAATTATGCGCTTGTTACTATACACAGAACTAGGGATAAAAGCATTAACGAGGTATAAATCCTGATGCTGTTGCCAAAAGCCGCTTGATCTTGGGTGCACCATAGTACCTCTGGGTTCCGTTTCCCCACGCGTACACAGAGCTCCATGACAGCAGTAAATGGGATAATGTATGCAGAACAACACAGCACAGGACAGAGCAGACAGTGCAAGAGCAGTCAAAACACTTCTATAGCTGGGCGCGGTGGCGCACGCCTGTAATCCCAGAAGCTTGGGAGGCGGAGGCAGGAGGATCGCAAGTTCGAGATCAGAGGCAGTCTGCGTAATTTAACGAGACCCTGTCTCAAAAAGTAAAAAAATGGGCTGGGGGCACAGCTCAGTGGCCCAGAACTTGCAAAGCATGTAGGCGCGAGGCCCTGGGTTCACCCCCTGTACCACCAAAAAAAAAAACCCAAAAAACAAAACAAAACAAAAAAAAACCACTTCTATACTAGGTACAGGAAACCAGTTAAAATAAACCACAACTGATACGTGATACCCACTGTGTGCTTACTCTAATTATAAAACCGAGGAAGAAATAAACATATAAAAGTAGATTTTCCTGTTCACAAAGTGGAAACAGACCCCAAGGGACGAGCCTGGGTGTTATTTTATCACACACGAATATCATCCACAGCTTCAGATACATCAGAAACAGTGTTAGGGTATATATTTGTGAGAGATAAACCTTCAAAATGCTAGGTAACTTTCAGATCATTCAATGAGATATACGCAGAGTCTCTCACACATAAGTGCAAAGGGAAGACAGCAAAAGGCTGAATAAGCATGGACGCTAAGTCAAGGGGTCCGGGAGTCCACGGGACTGTTCTCTCAGCTGTTTGTTAGGTTTGATTATGTTCATAACGAAGAGGCGGGAAGTGACAGAGGAAGACAGACCAACGCGGCACACGGTGAGGTACCACAGGGGCGTGACGGGAAAGGCTGAGAGGGCGTCTCTCAGTGCGGGCGCCATCAGATACTCACTCTTCAGCTTCTCCTCATCATTGTTACCTTTATTCTCTTCTCCTTTGGCCATCTTGCTGATGGGGAAGATGGTGGTCACATGCACACAGTCTAATATTGCCAGGAGGATCTTGGTTAGTCGTAGAAGGTCGGAGAAGTTGTAGAAACCAAAGTATATGAGATTCCTAGCCAAGTTTACAACCTACGGTATTTTAAAAGAGACAAGAAGAGGGCATTAAGCAAACTGTATTCTCCCACTCCACTTGACACTGACATTAATAATTGACAAATTTTGACCTTCTTCCCCCACCCCCCAGTACTGGGGGTGGAACCCAGGGCCTCACGCTTGCATGCCTTGCAAGTGCTAGACCACTGAGCTGCATTCCCAGCCCTTTTTTTTTTTTTTTTTTTTTTTTACTTTTTTGAGACAGGGTCTTGCTAAATTACACAGACTGCCTCTGGTCTCAAACTTGTGATCCTCCTGCCTCTGCCTCCTGAGGCGCTGGGATTACAGGTGTGCGCCATGGCATCCGGCTGATTTTGACCTTCCTATAGTGTATTTGGCCTGGGATTTAGCTCAGTTGGTAGAGCACTGCACTGCAGTCTCAGAGGTCCCGAGTTCAATTGCCACAAAAATGGGAGAAGGGCCTGGCAATCCACTCCCAAGGCAATCCCCAGTCAGCCATTGAAAACCCTATGAGGGTTGCTATGAGTCGGATTTCTACTCGACGGTACCTAACAACAACAACAACAACAGTGTATTTGGGATATGATTTTTGATAAAATTTCATTTTGTTTCACAAGGAGGAAAAACTAAGGAATGAAAACTTGCAATGTTCCTCATCTGCTTTGATGACTAGTCAGTAATTACAAAAAAAGACCTAATCATTTGGTGTGCACAGCTTCCCAAGAATAATACAAGGCACTGGGATCCTTGGAAATACAACTTCTAAAAAGCAAACGCAGCCTTAGAAACATTTTAACTCAAAGATAATAGGATTTATGTTCTTCAAATGATTCGTCTATGGCAGATGCCAAGTACAATCTGCTTCTCTCTGGTCATTTTCTATACAACGTACAGATTCCTACGACTCAATTCACCTTGTCTATTTCTTTTATCAGCCTAACTACTACGAGGTTAATGAACGGTATCAGTTCTATTTTATTCTGGAACAAAACCGAGCTGAATTCGTTTTCCATGACAAAGCCAGAGAGCATCATAGCAAAAATCACCACCGACTACATTACTGTCCATTTACCCCACAGAAAAATGACCACTGAAAAGCAGATGAAACAGAGATCACGTCATCACGCATTACCTCAAATGTAAGTTTATTTTTCTCCTTATCAGAAAAGGGAAACCTCTGACAAACCACGTCTCTCAAATATTCCTCCACAAACTCCATGGTCTGAGCGAACCTCTCCTTGATTTCATCTCTGGATGCTCCACTGCTGTCATAGCTGAAGGAGAAAGGACAGAGAAGAGGCAATGAAATGTCACTTTCTTCCCTGCGAGGCCTCTCAGGGCCTCAAAACATCTCCCCACACTTCCGATCCCTGGACACTCATAAATTTTTTCCTTCTTAGCATAGATCATCACATACGGATTTTAGTGATTTATCGTGTTTATTGCCTGTCTTCCCCCACTGCGAGATAGTTTTCTAGCTTGTTCATTAACATTCCTAGATCTTGGCACATAGAACACACTTAAATATTTGTAGAATGAAAGAAACAGAAGACAGAAAAACACAATCATGCCATCTCTTACTTTCTTAAGGAACGGACTAGGAAGTGCCAACCACTTAATTTTATTTAAACAATAAAAGAACTGCAATTTTCTTCTATAGTTTCACTGGAACATATCTCTTGCTGCACAGAACATCATACATATGAGGGTCGAAAGTGGCGTGAGGGGGAAGGAGGCAGGCTCACTCGTCAATGGCGATCTCGGAGGGAATTTCCGACCAGAGCCGGGCGTATTTCACGGGAGTGACTTGCTCCTGGGGGTCTCGGTCCACGTGCATATGAAGCATGAGGCGGCAGAAGGACGCCCTCAGGTCGTAGGGCAGGTTCTCGTCGGACATGCAGCGGAGAATGAGATCCACGTCCAGCTGTCCCGATATTTCGTTGATGGCCAGGTACTGGCGGTCCAGACACATCCTGGCGAAGAGGTTCAGCTGATACCTGAGAAAAGAAAAGTGACAGACAGCTCGCACTCCAGAAATCATTCAGGATAAATAGAGATACACGGCAGGGCCGTCCAGGTGGCCTCAGCTTTCAAAGGACTGACATGTGGACATCTGAATTTGCACACTAACATCCCTAAATGACTGTGTGCACGTCAAATTTAGGTTTTGCACTAAGCAGATAGAGGACAGTTTCACACTATGCCACAAAGTACAACAGCCAAGTGTCACACGTCTGTCCAGCTGTGTTAGAGCAATTACATCACTACTTGATTCCATTTTGCCCTGGTTTATCTTATAAAATAAAGATAATAATAAATACTTATAAATATAATAGTAACTATAAAAATAAATGGGCTGGGATTTAGCTCAGTGGGTAGAGCGCTGCGCTGCAGTCTCTGAGGCCCCGAGTTCAATTCCCAGCACCCCAAAAATGGGAGAAGGGCCTGGCAATCCACTCCCAAGGCAATCCTGAAACAGTCAGCCATTGAAAACCCTATGAGGGTGGCTATGAATCGGATACCGACTCGATGGCACCTAACAACAACAACAACATAAAAATAAATATTTATCTTATAAAATAAATAAGGAAAAATAATAATTGGGCCTTAGATGGTTGTCTATTTCTATTGTTTTGGTTATACTTTTACACAGTACACTGAAGACCAAGCAGGAAATGTTAAAAATATCATTAAGTCTAATTAGAAATTTCATAACTTTTTTTTTTTAAGACAAGGTCTCACTGTGTAGCCCAGGCTGGCCTCAAACCACATCAATCCTCCTGCCGCAGCCTCTCCAGTGCTGGGATTACAGACATGTGCCATGGTACATGGCTAACATCTTTAAGATCACAAATCACATATATTACTGTTTAATTCCTACACACATAAAAAAATATTTGATATAAAGAAGTCTACTCCTTAAGCCAGGGACAGTGGCGCACGCCTGTAATCTCAGCGGCTCGGGAGGTGGAGGCAAAAGGATCGCAAGTTTGAGACCAGAGGCAGTCTGCGTAATTTAGGGAGACCCTGTCTCAAAAAGTAAAAAATGGGCTGAAGGTGCAGCTCAGTGGTCCAGCACTTGCAGAGCATGCAGGCGCGAGGCCCTGGGTCCAACCCCCAGTACCGCAAAAAACAAAAAAAAGAAAGAAAGAAAAAGAAGTCTACTCGCTTTTACACCTCATCCAATTATAGGTGAATTATGTTAACCTGAACTTGGCCAGGTGAGCCATTCTTTCTCATTGCCCTGGGAGAAGATTAATCAAGCATTAAAGAGTGAACACACTTGCAATATGAAATAAGAAGAAAGTGGTAAGCTTTCAAACTGACAAATTTTGGCTTCCAACTTTAAAACACCATGTATTATCAGTGACCATGATTTGAAAATATTGTTAATCTTACTAGGTATTAGTAAATTGAGAGTTTAGACATGATTCTACTTCACACTCACAAGACTGAAAAAAATAAAAAGCATAATCATATTCAAAACTAGCAAAGACAAGGGGAAACAAAAGTTATCATTTGTAACCACTGAGACTGTACATTGAAACATTCGATTTAGGATCACTCAGTAAAGTTCCAAAGATGAGTATCTGCCAGTCCAGATCCTCATTCGGAATGAGAATTCGTGCATATATACAGATGAACCTAAATGAAAACTGCCCCGACATCATGAACTAAATTGTGGGAGATGATGGAATATCAAACATGAATGGAAATGTGGTTCAGCGATAAAACAGAATCCATTCAACAGTCTACCTATACTAACACAGACATGTTGCAGAAACAATATTGAACAAATCAGGTAAGTTTTAGAATGGTATTTGGTGTAAGGTACCAAATTATATAAATTATAACAAAATATATATGATTTATGGAGGCGTATAGCTGTAACAGAATATAAACTCACAAAGAAACTGAAAGGGTGGACATCACTTGTATAAATAGAAGGGACTAGAACATAGGAAGCACAAACTGCAGAGTTTTATTTATCATATTAAAGAAATATTAGAGGCACTGCTTTCTCTTCCCTTTCCTTTTAACAGTATCTGAAGCCAAGCACTGTGGCACATGCCCATAATCCCAGTACTTGGGAGGCTGAGGCAGGAGGATCTAGAGTTTGAGGCCAGCCTAGGGTATACAGTGAGACCCTGTCTCAAACCCCAAAATATATAAAATATAAAAAAATACATGAAAGCGTCAATTGTCTCACTTCCCTCCTTTTCTTTCCTTTCCCTTCCCTTTAGGTACCAGGGCTAGTAAGTGTTAGAGCTGGGGCCAGGAAGACACTGGGGACTGAAGAGGTGACCGGCAGAGGCAGAGTCTGGTGACATACAATGGGCACAGCACAAGGCAAAAATCTCTGGAACAATGGCAGCTAGAGGGAGTCACAGAAACAGGAAGCATTAAAGGCACAATAAATCCTCCAGTACTGCAATGGAATTGAAGATACAAGTTCAGGGTATTTTATCAGAAATCACTGGGCCCAAAGTTTCAGATGTGAGTTGTTCAGGCTTTGGAATATTCGCAAAGACTTTACCAGTTGAGCGTCCCTAATCAAAATTCAAAATGTTCTAAAATCTGAAATTCTCTGCGCATTATGTCAGGGTTTGAAAAGTTTTGGATTCCAATTTCAGATTTTCAGATTAGAGTCGCTCCACCTGTATTAGTATAAACTCACAGTTATTATTATATATTTGTATAAATGTATGTGCAAAAAGATATATAAAAATATATTTGCACACACAGATCTTTTCTGTCTGTAAATGTTCTAGAAGGCTAGCATAATTACTCCTGTTTTTCAGACAAAAAATGAGCATAAGGTCAATCTTGACCAAACTCAAAAATCTAGTAATAACGAGGTTAAGATTTAAACACATGCAGTCTGACCCCATAGCCTGACTCCTGAGTACTAGAATACACGTGTTGTGCTACCTAGGGGCTAATACCTCCTCTTTCTTGTGACCCAGACACTCCCACATATCAACAGACAAAGAACTGCTGAAGTCTTTTTTTTTTGTGTGTGTGTGTGTGGTACTGGGGGTTGAACCCAGGGCGCAAGCGCTTGCATGCTCTGCAAGTGCTGGACCACTGAGCTGCACCCTCAGCCCTTTTTTTTTTTTTTTTTTTTTTTTTGAGACAGGGTCTCACTAAATTACGCAGACTGCCTCTGGTCTCGAACTTGCGATCCTCCTGCCTCCGCCTCCCGAGCCGCTGGGATTACAGGCATGAGCCGCTGGGATTATAGGCATGCGCCACTGCGCCTGGCTCTAGAACTGCTGAAATCTTACACTCTAAACTTATAAAACCCACAGCATCCTGCTATACAATCTTTTCTTTGGGGGGACAGGGGGGCGGGTCTTGGGGGGGGTTGAACTCTGGATCTAGCACATACTTTGCAAGTGCTCTGCCACTGGACTGTACCTCCAGCCCACTTTTTATTTTTCATCTTTGAATCAGGGTCTCACTAAGTGACACAGGCTGCCTCTGGCCTCAAATCCATAATCTTCCTGCCTCCACCTCCAGAGTCGCTGGGATTACAGGCGTGAGCCACCTCGCCTGGCTTGCAAGACAACCTTATCTCATCATGCCATGTGCCTGCCTACACTAATCAACCAGAAAGCAACAGATCGCTAAGTGCAATGCCGTGGGGCACCCCAACCCCAGCCCACCGCATCTCCGCTCACCTGTAGTAGCTGAGGACATCACGATCTTCCTTTTGACCCTCTTTGGCATCCTGCGCCAGCTCCCTGACACTCTTACTACGAATCTCTTTGTTGCTGTCCCTCCAAAACAGCCACACCTCCTCTTCATCTTCCCCTGCCTCCAGCGCATTCTCCCCGGTAGAAACGCCTTCAAATTCAAAACGAGAAAGAACCAACCTGGAGAAGAAGAGAAGGGAAAAATCCATTATTTTTGATCTCCTTTGAAACCTCACTTCCTTTTCAGACTGAACTTGCACACAAAGCCATTTTGTTTTTATTTCCTCCACTGCCAGAGCCACAAAGAGCCAAACGTAATCTTCTTCCTCTATTTTAACCCGGGGATTCTCAATGAGGGTGATCTTGCTCCTCAACAGGCATACAGCAATATGTACAGACATTTTTGGGGGGATATTACTACTGGCATCTCATGAGCAGAAGCCAGGGATGCTGCTAAACATCCTACAATGCACGGGACCTTCCCCACACAGAACTATCCAGTCTCAAATGTCAAAATGCCAAGGGTAACGCCAGGCGCGGTGGCGCATGCCTGTCATCCCAGCGGCTCGGGAGGCAGAGGCAGGAGGATCGCAAGTTCGAGACCAGAGGCAGTCTGCATAACTTAGCGAGAACCTGTCTCAAAAAGTAAAACAAAAAAAAAAATGGGCCAGGGGTGCAGCTCAGTGGTCCAGCACTTGCAGAGCATGCAGGTGCGAGGCCCTGGGTTCAACCCCCAGTACCGAAAAAAAAAAAAAAAAAAAAAGCCAAGGGTGAGAAACACTGCACTAGCCCAAGCCTATATGAAGTGATGCCTAAGAGAAGTAAAATATATATCACTAGCTTAGGGCCCAATTGTCTTCTTAACACTGCCTGAACTGCTGCACATACTTTCCAGGAAAAGGGCTTCTTCGCTAAAAATGAATTACCACAATAACAAAAACAGTAATAATGGTAATTGTGATGATCAGATTTAATAGCAATTATTATTCCTCTATTGTGGACTGATACACACTTTTGAAGAGTGATAATTTACAACTCTTCCCAACAATGACTTCCCATTAACACTGAATACTTATGATGTCCTTTAAAACTTTTGTTGATGATCACACTTCAAGAATCTCCAACTCTTAAATAAAGTGCGTGTCAAGTGCTCCCTGGTAAGTTTACATGCTTTTTAAACCAGTATGCAAAGTAAGGCCTACAGCCGTGGCACTGTGGCTTCTGATCCCATCAGATCTGCGAAACTAAGCAGGGTCTGGCCTGGTTAGTACTTGGATGGGAGACTGCCTGGGAACAGCAGGTGCTGTAGGCTTGGGAGACGGACCCGGCAACCCACTCCCAAAAAAACAATCTGCCATTGAAAACCCTATGAACAGCACAGAAGTACTGACAATAGTGTTTCGCCTGTTGTACAGAGGGTCGCTGGGAGTCGGATACTGACTTGACGGCACCTAACAACAACTACATGCAAAGTAAGAGACAGCACTCTGCACAGAAGACCACACCACAAATAAGCTCAATCATTCCCGTAAGCAATGTGTTAAAATGAAGATCGAATGCCAGCCACTGACTTCAGACCAGCTTTGAAGAAATGGAGGAGTTAGGTTTTATCACCCATGAGCACAGCATCCACTGAAGCACACAATTCCCCCCTAAGGACCTTCTTACGTCCCCAGGCCCCACTCACTTGGTCTCAATGAGGATGTCGGCATTGGTGGGATTCAGCACAGCTTTACAGATCAGCTCCTGGGTTACTGGAATCGATTTGTTCATGGAGACGCAGAGGTCAGAGAGGTAATCTAAGAACCTAGCCAGAAACACAAAGAAAACAAGACATTTTTTGTAGAATAACCAAAGGTCTGGCACTTGGAGCCTGATTCTTCCTAACAAGGAACAGGTCTTCCACTCCTGTCACAAGACAGGTCACGAGCACTTTAGACCTTGTTGCCTGCAACCACAGCACAAGCAACTCGGGTATCAGAGGAAAAAAAAAAAGAAGAGAAGAGGGAGAGGGGCAGTGATTGTGACCAGTGAAGAGGCGATGAGGCCAAAGTGAGAAGCAGGGCAAAAAAGGAGTTCACATCCGGAAGAAATGGTGGCGGCATGGGGTCCCCAGACAGGTCAGGGCCAGGCTGGGTGTCCAGCTGCCCAGGTTGGAAGCCCACTGTGATGCTAACGAGCTGTCTTCCCATACTCACTGTTACTTGGAGAAATTACTTAACCTCACTGTGCTTCCGTGTCCTTATCTACAGGAAAAGACAACGTGTGATTTCTGAGGGCTGTCTTGAGGATTAAATGAGATAATTCATGTAAAGCGCTTCCTTAGCTCGCCCCAAGGCACATGAGCGGGCTCCAGGAAATGCCGGTTATTTTCATGGGTGGGAGTAGTCATTTTTATAGCAACCCTGGACCTGGAAACCCCCTCCCAAAAATCAATCTGCCATTGAAAACCCTATGCACAGCAGAGAAGCACTGACAATCGTGTTTCCCCTGTTGTACAGAGGGTCGCTATGAGTCGGATACCGACTCGACGGCACCTAACAACAACAACAACAACATCAGCTTTCCAGCGTGATCATTCACGATGCCTACAGGGTTAACTATTTCCCACTTGATCTGAAACGGCTTGAGTCTTAGTCAGGAGATGAGAAGAGAGAAGAGACAGAGAGAGGGACAAGGGAAGGGGGACAGATCTGTGTGAATGCAACCGAGTGGGTAGAATTCGCTGACACATAACAAAACACTCAAGTGACATTTTTAAGTCTGCAAAAGACTTTTACTGATGATACTAGGGGTTGTTCTAACTGATATGCACAGGGTGCTAACAAGGGAATGTGTGGCCACCAGTAATTGTCATTAATTGCATTTACTATGTGTCTGATGTTTCAAAGGTATTTACTCTTGACTATTTTCATAACTGCCTGTAGCCATAGCATTGTGGTGTCCAATCCCATCAGATCTAAGCAGGGTCCAATCCCATCAGAAGCTAAGCAGGGTCAGGCCTGGTTAGTACTTGGATGGGAGATCACCTTGGAACACCAGGTGCTGTAGGCTTGGGAAAAGGACCTAGCAACCCACTCCCCAAAATCAATCCACCATTGAAAACCCTATGAATAGCAGAAAAGCACTGACAATAGTGTTTCACCTTTTGTACATAGAGTCACTGTGAGTCGCACACCGACTCCACAGTACCTAACAACATTTTCCTAACTACCCGTTTAGCAGATGAGGGAATTAAAGCCCAGGAAAAAAGCCAAGGTCAGCTGGCTGGTAAACGTTACAGACAGGATTCTTGTTTCAAGCCCATGTTCCTGCCACCATGCCAAGCACCACTTAAGATCCGCCTAATCAAAATCTGCCACTGGCAGCCCCTGGGACAGCAAGCCTCGCAAGAAGCACTGTGACCAGCCGAGTTCTCGCCTCTCCAATGCACACACCCTATGCCCGCCAGCCCCAGGGTCGCCTCACCTGGGCTCCCTGTTCTTCCGCACCAGACTGACGAATGTGTCGATCTCTGCCGCAGTGATGTGCTTCTCCAGGAGTTTTCGGTTATTGTGGAGCAGGGCGGTGATGGTGTCTTCAGCCAGCACATCGTAGCCAATCTGTTTCTGCATGAAGCCAAACTGCTTGGCTATGTACTCCTGTGAGAAAGAGGAAAATCATCAGCAAAGACACAAAGGTAGCGTGGTTATGTTAAAAAGGGAAGCGGCAATACCCCCGATGGGAACTATCACTCAGTGGAGCATTTTTCCCCATCCTCCTCCCCCAGGCCAGCAGTCCCACACTCCCTCCCATATGCTATCTTACTAAACCTACTACACAAGTGGGTCTGGGATGCAGCTCAGCAGCAGTGCACCTGCCTCACATCCACAAGGCACAAATGCCACTAAGCAAAACTCCTGATGTTTACATATGGATATTTTAAGTGGGCAATATAAATTTTAATGCAATGACTTATTTTTTTAAAAAAAAAGGTCAAAAGTTGTTATTCAGCTCTGAATTTATTACTAATTCAGAAGGACTTAACTGTGCCCCATTCCTCTGTGCTGTTGAATACAGATCAAGCCTACTCAGACGTGTGGAACAAGGTAAGCCCATGTTGTTTTCTTTTCCTGGGGTAAAAATGTATTTTTAAAGTAAATGAATAGTAAAATCAGAAACAGCTAAGCCAACCGATCATATTCGTGAGGTATATGAATCCATCGATGGCTTCCCCTTTTGGGATCTGACGTCACATTCCACAGAAATATTTGTGAACTCGAGGAAGTTTCTTACAAATAGTTGGTTGTTTCTATTCAAAGATCTAACCCTGGGCTGGAGGTGTAACTCGGTGGCAGTATGCATGCCTGGCACACATCAGGCCCTGGACTCCATAACCAGTACCACACAATTCAAACACCGCCACCACCACCACCACCCACAACCACCACCAACAACCCACCAAAAACCCTCAAAGATACGTCCCTGCCCAAGAAGGACTGTTTAGTTGAACAAAGCTCAACTGGCTCTCGAGATTGGCTATATATACTTTTTCCTTTTCATTTTTTTCCAAATCCAGGAACTATTCAGGATTAACACAGCACGTGTGGGCCAAGTTTGAGCCAGTGATCAGTCAAGACACAGCTGTGGGGATCCATCAGCCTTTGGGGATTCACTTCTGCCAACCGGCACAGGATCCAGAAACAACTCAGTAAAGCTGTCCAATCCAGCAGCAGCAAGAGGACTGGTCCCGTTTCCTCCCGCACATGCACCATGCCCTGGCACTCACTACAGACCCTGAGACATCCTCATCCCAAGACTGCAGGGAGGGGCAGAATAAGATCTCTCTGCTCCGATCTGAGTATGGAATAAACACACTGGAGGTGGACTTAAAGCAATCACCACTTGCTAACATGGTTTTATTTCTGAAGTGCTAACATGGTCACTGTCTTCAGGATGCCACCATGAAAACCTTTGACTACAAAGAGAAGCTTAAATTGAAGACAAGGCATGGTGGCAAACCTCAAAGCTTTTGGACTACAAGACAGAGAAAATTAAGATGGAGTGGAGCCAAGACTAGTAAAAGCAACCTTCTGCCCATCTGTAGTGCTACGCCCAGTGCAGGTTTTCCTTATCTCAGCACTACTTACATTTGGAGTGGGAGAGGCTTTGTTGTGGAGGCACCTCTTGGGCAATTATTGGGTATTCAAGAGGATCCCTGACCTCTGCCACTAGATGCCAGTAATATTCTCAGTCTATGAGATTTATGGGCTGGGATTTAGCTCAGTTAGTAGAGCGCTGCACTGTAGTCTCTGAGGTCCCGAGTTCAATTCCCAGCACCCCAAAAATGGGAGAAGGGCCTGGCAATCCACTCCCACGGCAATCCGTAAACAGTCAGCCACTGAAAACCCTATGAGGGGCTCTTTGAGTCGGATACCAACTCAAGGGCACCTAATAACAACAGCAACATGAGATTTATAAATTGTTCCAGAAGGTGGCACATGTCTCTTGGGACACAATACTGCCCCTGATTGAGAACCAAAGACACATCAGCACGGTGCTTAGTTTCCTTAGAACCTAAAGTTGCTTTAAACCTCCCAAAGAGGTTATGTCATTTATTTCACAGGTAGACTATATATTGTACTGTGTGCATTCACAAATGGTATACCTATGTATAATACGACCTGCAGCTGTAGCCCTGTGGCATCCGATCCCGTCAGATCTCAGAAGCTAAGCACGGTCGGGCTTGGTTAGTACCTGGATGGGAGACCGTCTGGGAACACCAGAAGCTGTAGGCTTGCAAATAGGACCTGACAAACCCCTCCCAAAAATCAATCTGCCATTGAAAACCCTATGAACAGCAGAAAAGCACTGACAATAGTGTTTCCCCTGCTGTACGCAGGGTCGCTATGAGTCGGATACCGACTCAACGGCACTTAACAACAACATGTATAATACATACGTTTATGTGTAATATATACATATACTTATAGATAATGACTTACAATGTCACCAAACATGAACTAGAATCAAGCTCAAAAAAAAAAAAGTAACTAGCATAGATAGAGAACATGAAAGATGACAGGAAGAAAAGACCCTCCTCCACCTTAAACATATGAGAGCCACAGGCAGTGGCCCAAGCCTGTAATCCCAGAACTCGGGAGGCTGAGGCAGGAGGATCACTGCAAGTTCAAGGCCAGCCTGGATTACATAGCAAGTCCCTGTCTCAAAAACCAAAACAAACACCAGAAAAACCACATACACCTGGAATCATTTCGCCCTTAATCCTTAAGAGAACGTGCCATTAAAGATACTATAAATGTGATACCGATGAAAAAAACAGAAATTTCATGGAAAGGTAGCCTTAAAAGTGAATTCTCAGAATTTTACTGTTCTTATTTTTTAATGGTACCTAAAAACTGTACATAATTATGGGGTACCATATGATGTTTCTCTAGCATCTCTTTTTTTTTTGAGGTACACAAGGGTTGATCCCAGCGCCTTATGCATACTTTGCAAGTGCTCCACCACAAAGCTATGCCCCCAGTCCCCTTTGCTTTATTTTTTATGAGCAAAGCACAAAACCTTCAGGGAGGAAACTGACAGCCACTTCTCATCCATCTTAAATCCCCACCTGGTTCTTCCTGTAGTCTTGCTGCGAGTGCCTCAGTACCCTGTAGCAGAGCCGGCAGATGTGTCGGAAAGGAGCGTGCCGCTGGTCCCCCAGCTCCTCCAGCCGGAGCATTGGGCCATCCCCACAGTCTGTGAAGGGGGCCTGCAACAACTTGAAGATCTGTTTGTGAAAATAAACAGTTGTGAAAATAAACGGCTGCCACCACAGAGCGTTTTTAAAGGCGAACCCTGTGTCTAGAAAGAACGCAGAGGCAGGGGTGGCTGAACTACACGGGAATGTGTTTTCTACACAAACACGTCAATAGCCTGCAACCGGCCTTCCATCAGTCAGCCGAGAGGGGCAGCCACTGTTTCAGGCCGCTTGGACCCAAGTGGTCCTCAGAGACGTGGTGGTGCCGTGTTTAGTGCAAAGTAAAGGAGCACAGACTGGAGCAAGCAGATCCTATGTTACAATCCTAAGTCACAACCACACATCTTCACTACCTCTGTCAGGGAGGAAAATCAATGTGATTCAGGGCATTTAAAGTACAGGAGTATGGGGGTCCTGTGAAGCCACGTTTCAGGCATATCCACAGTGGAACTCTGGAACTGACCTGTCTGAACACACCCAGCCAAGGAGAGGCTGACCTTGCAAAGGCCACCGATCTCCTCCTGGAAGGAAACTCACTAGCCTTTGTAACAGTGTGGAAACCCCTCCCTTGCTTCCTGAGCCTGTGCCCAATCCCTTTCTTGCAAGACAGTTTGACCATGACCACGCCAGTCACAATTCTTGACAAACAGGATGGAATGAACAAACTCCTCTGCAGTATAAGCTATAAAAACAGCCATCATCTTGACCTCAGAGCACATTTTCAAGGATGCTTGGTTTCGGTGTCTCCTGGATTACAACCCAAAGAAAGCCATATGAACATAATTTGTCTTTGTTCTCGACAAGGTCGATGACTAATGAGACCACAGTGAACAATAATTCTTTGCTCTCCACTAGGTCGATCTGATCTCAGTGGACACTTCTAGCACTACAGATCGTGGTCAAAATCAACTTCTGTTTTCTCACCAATAAAATGCAAAGAATAATATCTATATTACAAAGGTTAATTTTAAGTTGCCTAAGTATAGTGCCGCCTGCAGCCATAGCCCTGTGGCATCTGATCCCGTCAGATCTCAGAAGCTAAGCAGGGTCGGGCCTGGTTAGTACTTGGATGGGAGACCACCTGGGAACACCAGGTACTGTAGGCTTGGGAGACGGACCTGGCACCCCACTCCCAAAAGTCAATCCACCATTGAAAACCCTATGAACAGCAGAGAAGCACTGACAATAAATAGTGTTTCACCTATTGTACGCAGGGTCACTATGAGTTGGATACCGACTCGATAGCACCTAACAACAAGTATAGTGCCCAATGTAGGTTATCAGGGAAGGTTCCTCCCACCAAATTACATTATCTTGGCCCCTACAGGAATTACTATTGTGGGAATGAGCATGGGTTTTAAGCCAGATGTTTACTTTGGGACTGAACACACGAAACAGCTGGATATCATGTATTCTTGGACTTAAAACCCTTGTTGAAAAAGGAATTTTGTCTATCACAGAATAACGGGGGGAAAAAAAGATTCCTAAATGCCAAATTCCTATGGACAATTAATGGGGCTTTACAACCCATATGTTTCCCTTTTAGCTTTGGTAGCCAGCAATTTCCAAGGAAAGATGGCAGGCAGAGCTCTATAGGACTCCGTGGGACGCATCTCTGCAAACCTCCTCAAGCCTGGGCTTGTCACTGCCCTGCTGCTCATCTGTTTTCACACCACACTATTTAAGTAGACACTGTGCCAGTTTGGATCCTAAATATCCCTGAAAAGCTCATGTGTTGAATACAGGGTCCCTGACACTGCAGTGTCCAGATGGGGCCCTTGAGACGTGCCTGGTTCCTGGGGACTCTGACCTCACGAATGGATTCGTCCACTGGTGGGTTTGCAGCTCAATGGGTTTCAGAGACGGGGCTTTGTGATAAAAGCTGGCTTTGACCCTGCTTCCTGGCCTAGAGGAGGTGAGCACTTTTGCTCCACCATGTGCTCTCTACCATGATATACTGTCTCCCTCAGACCTCAAAGGATAGGGCCAAGCGGTCCTGGGTGAAGCCTCTGAAACCATGAGCCAAATAAACCTTTCCTCCCATGAGCTGATTCTTCTCGGGTATTTTGCCTCAGTGACACAAAACTGACTGACACGATACCAAATCATGCCATCTACGTATTGCGTGGGAACCACTATTTGTTCTTTTTTTGGTTTTGTTTTGCTTTCCTTTTTGTTTGCAGTGCTTGGGGGTTGGACCCAGGGGCCTGCACCTACTTTGCAAGGGCTCTACCGCTGGGCCGCACCCTCAGCCCACTTTTTGAGTTGGGGTCTCACTAAGTCACAGAGGCTGCCTCTGGCCTCAACTTGCACCCCCCTGCCTCCCCTCCTGAATCACCGGTATGACAGGCGTGCGCCTCTGCACCCGGCTCACTGTTTATTCCTCACAGGAAGATTTTACATCTCTAACACTAACACAGGGGAGCCATGGGCAGTAGCACAAGCGATAATCCTTCTGGAGGCCTTTTGAGATCATCAAATGCTCCAAATCCCCTAAGCATATGAAACAATACAGAATACAATGTAACCTCAAGGTTATCTTTGAGGAACACAAAGGTGTCTGACTGAACTCTTCCTCAAGTCCCTAACAGATGAACTCTCATAAGATTGATATTCAGGCTGGGCACAGTGGCACATGCCTGTAATTCCAGAGGCTTGGGAGGTGGAGACAGGAGAATTGCAAGTTTGAGACCAGACACAGTCTGCATAACTTAGCGAGACCCTGTCTCAAAAGGTAAAAAAAAATGGGCTGGGGGTGCAGCTCAGTGGTCCAGCACTTGCAAAGAATGCAAGCGTGAGGCCCTGGGTTCAACCCCCAGCACCAAAAGAAAAAAAAAAAGATTGACATTCAGTAAGTACAGTAAATATCAATTGAAATGAGCGATGAAACCATGAAGAGTCATGGAGAACCTTAGATGCATATTACTAAAGAAAAGAGGCCAATCTGAAAAAGGCTATGTGATTCCAACTGTCTGAAAGTCTTAAAAAGGCAAAACCATGGAGGTGCCGGGTGCAGTGGTGCATGCTTATAACCCCAGCAGTTTGCAAGGCAGAGGCAGGAAGATCCCACGTCTGAGGCCACAGGCAGCTTGTGTAACTTAGCAAGATCCTGGCTCAAGGTAAAAAATTTAAAAAGGGGGCTGGAGATGCAGCTCAGTGAAAAGTATGTGCAGGGCCCTGGGTTCAGCCTCCCTAGTACGTCAGTATGACCAAAACAAGAAAAAAAAAAAAAAAGGAGGCTGTAAAAAAGATTACTGTTTGCCAAGGGGTGAGTGGGGAGAGGAAGGATGAAGAAGTGGAATTCAGAAGACTGTCAAGGGAATTGAACAATTCTATTTGGTACCATAATGGCGAATACATGGCATTACGTATTTATTAAAACCCATACAATGTATAACATCAAGATTGGACCCTAATGTAAATATGGACTTTGGGTGATAATGATGTGTCAGTAATGACTATAAAAAACATTCCAATTTGATGGAAGATGTTGACAATAAGGAAGGATCAGCAGGTACAGGAGAATTGGTGCTTGGCACCCAATTCTTCTGTGAACTTCTGTGAACTTGAAACTGCTCTTAGAAACTAATTCCACTTAAAAAGTAAACAAATAAATAAAAACATGTTCCCATCTGGAAGAATCATCCACGTTTCTCTGTAAGAGCAGCCATCTCACAGATTTCTTACAAAGCAAACCCCCAAAGACAACCCATCTTACCGACCTGTTTGAGAATATTCTGCTCCCTCATCAGCTTCTGCCGCTCTCTGTTGGGCTTGGAGAAGACGACTTCAAGCACATCTTGGCCAGAGTTAGTTCCACCGGTGACAAAGTACACCAGGTCTTCCAGCAGCTTGGTTACGGACCTTAGGCGGAAAGGCACCATTAGAGACAGGGTGTTCAATGCGCAATAGACCGGGAGTTTTGCCTCTGAAGCCTTGGGGCTTCACGCACCAGTTTAAGATAAGAGGACCTATTCTTTCCAAGAGCCTTGAAATCCACAGTGGAGGTCAATGAACAAAAAGGTAAAACGCAGACCACACAGAATTTTCCAAAAAAGGATGGTCACCTTCACAAAACATCAGCCATTAAATTTTCTCAGAGAAACCCCAAACTCTGACAATTAGTAAAATAATTCCAGGTCCAAGTTAGAGACAGAGAGAGCAAGAGTAAGAGAGCGAGCGAGAGAGAGAGCGCGTGCGTGAACGAGAGAGAGAGAGAGAGAGAGAGAGAGAGAGAGAATCTCCACTTTAGAAACTCTTGAAAAGAGTGGATACAAAGTATCTATCTCTGGAACTTACAAACCAAAGCCATCCATGGAGCTCAGACCCGCCACCTGCACACACAGCTGTTTGGTCCCCATCCTCACGCTCCCCTAGGGGTTTCTGAAATCCACAGGGAGTGACCCCCTGCCGACACGTGGAGAGCCCTCACCTTCTCTCGTTCTGGGTGATGGTACCCTTCTCCAGCTTCCCAGCGATGGAGCCCAGCACCTTGCTGGCATCATTGGCGAAGTCCAGGTCCCGAACTTCAGCAGGAGACACCGGAACTATGGCAAATGCTTCCTTATCCTCCTTCACGGGAGAGGTGCCAATCTGAAATGCAAGGTGGTCTTTGTAGAGCAGTCTTGGGTGAAGAGTGTAAGACATTGATTGAAAACTCCATTTACAGGACACTAGGCAATCCAAGCCTGCAGCCATAGCCCTGTGGCCTCCCATCCCATCAGATCTCAGAAGCTAAGCAGGGTCAGGCCTGGTTAGCCCCTGAATGGGAGACCGCCTGGGAACACCAGGTGCTGTAGGCTTGGGAGACAGACCTGGCAACCCACTCCCAAAAATCAATCAGCCATTGAAAATCCTATGAACAGCAGAGAAGCACTGACAATAGTGTTTCGCCTGTTGTACACAGGGTCGTTATGAGTTGGATACTGACTGGATGGCACCTAACAACAATAGCAACAGGCAATCCAAAAAACATGGAACTATCTTCGAGTTAAAATCATGTAGACACAGGAACCGCTCTGGAGGGATGAACTCCAAATGGTCAATAGCTTCTCTGGAAATCAGTATTGTGGGGAATGATGAGGTGGGAAAAGGGGCAGCACTATCATTGAACAGCTTAATTTGTCAAAAGGAAGATATAAAACTTGTGTAGTTAAAGAACGTGTTCACTAATAGAGAAAAAGTGAACACAGAAAAGGGTAATCATTGACTCTAGAGAATATTATCATGATAGACACCATATCCTTCTTTTAACTTTTCTATAAACCTGAAAATGTTCATAAAAGTCAAAGGAAAAAACCGATAACCTTCCTTATAACTACGACCAAAAACCTTGTGGGAGAGGATCCTTTGGCTTTTTAAAAGAAAAATCCCATGTGTATCTATTCATGCTCTAAGCCTAGATACTATGGGGAGGGAGACAACGGGAGGGAAAGTAAAAAGGAGCTGGGAGAACTTTTGAGAGACAGAAATACAAAGAGAAAAAAATAAATAATAGAGATTGGGGAAAACCAGGTAGGTACTTGATGAACCTCAAGGCGCAAGCAAACATTCACCTAGCCAAAATCACCTGCCAGATAGCCGTGAAATGGAGACAATTGCTCAACCACTAGGGCAGAAGCCATGGAATATAATAAAAGGCTCTGGCTATTTCAAAATCCCTTGCTGGCTTCGCCTAGGGCCCTTGGGGAACGTTTGGCCATGACTACATTCTTCCCAAAGGCAGAGGGAGGGTCCTTCATAGCTCCACGTTCCCCTGCCTGTCCTCAAAGGAGCCCTTTCATTAGGGAGCATGAGACCAGGGGAGGTGGCCACGTTCCGGAGACTTACTTTCAGCATGACGGGTTTTTCTTCCTCTTTGTCAATGGGAATATTTGTGCTGTGAACCCAGGTATTGGTGCATAGATGTCTGAGTCGGACATAGGAGTTCCTACAGGGAAGAAAATACAGGTTTTAGGAAAAGAACTATTTAGGTTTACTCTGTAGCTGTTGTCTAGAATACGTCCTAATCAAAATAGAGAGGGACACCAAAATGGTTCTCTACTATATACACTGGAAAACATATACTTAGGAGTAAATGGTTCTGGTTCAAGCCACATTCTAATGAATTTGAAATAGAAAATAATTCACATGCTATACCTCTAATATAAGGTCATTTCCTGTGAATAAAAACTACAAACAATATGAGATTGGGCCACAAGAACTGAGCATATATTACTGAGTATTTATTAGTGTTTGTCACCAGAGATAAAGCAGTAACTGAAGTTTTCACATGGTTCAGTAAAGCAAAAAAAATGAAATCATAAAAATCATAGAAGAAAATATGAGTAAATATTTACTAATGCTGCGATAGAGAAAACTTTTTGAAGCATGTAATAAAAGTATCAGATCTCTAAATTGTAAAAGGAAAAGAAGGATAAATTGTATTGCAAACTCTAAGTTTTATATCTTCTGTAGAGTGTATTTATGTGTATCATGAACAAAGGTGAAAAACAACAGACTAAGAAAACGACAGCAAAACATAGTATAAAATGTTATTAGCCCATACATATAATGAGCTCCCACTAAGCAACAAGAAAAATATGATTAAAATGCAAATGAGACCGGGATACAAACCAACAATAATGAAATATAAATGGCTGATAAGCACAGAAGTTACAGTCAACCTTCTTAGTACATAATTCATTTGTTGTTGTTGTTGTTAGGTGCTGTCAAGTTGTGTCTGACTCATAGCGACCCTCATAGGGTTTTCAATGGCTGACTGTTTCGGGATTGCCTTGGGAGTGGGATGCCAGGGCCTTCTCCCATTTTGCGGTGCTGGGAATCAAACTCAGGACCTCAGAGACTGCAGAGCAGCGCTCTACCAACTGAGCTAAATCCCAGCCCTATATAATTCATACAAATTTTAAAAATGTATTTTATTCTATCACATTTCAAAGATCTTCAAGAGTGATGTGGAAGTATAAAAAAGAACTTAGGGAAATGAGTTGTCTTGTATTCTTTGTTTGTTTGTTTTTTGTTTTGGTGGTGGGAATGGAACCCAGGGCCTCGCATATGCTAGGCATGAGCTCCACCACTAGGCTACACTCCCTGTGAACTGCTGGTGAGTTGGTGAGAGCCTAATCAGGCAAAACCCTAGAAAGAAGTTTAGCGCTTTGTATAACAAGTGATATGTATCTATCCTTTCATCTAACAACCCCAGCTTTAGATTTTTTCCCTTGAGAAGTGAAAACAGAAAGTCTGGAAGTGTAGCTCAATGGTAGAGCACTTGCCTAGTACACACAAGACCCTGGGTTCAATTCCTAGCACTGGGAGAAAAAATACACACACACACACACACACACACACACACACACACGAAGTGCAAAAGGGGTCATAAAAATGTTCAAAAAAGCATTATGTGGGCCCTGTGGAACATGCTTATAATCCCAGCTACTCAAGAGGTTGAGGCAGGAGGATTGCAGGTTGGAGGCCAGAGGCAGCCTGCACAATTTAGCAAGATCCTGTCTCAAAACAAACAAAAAGCATTATTTATAATTGTAAAAAACTAAATAATCTAACATTTTAATAAAGATAAAATAAACATTTTAATAAAGAACTTGTTAATTATAGTGCATCTAAAGGGATATTACACAGTTATTTAAAATAATGACATTCAATAATCATTTACTTGGAAACATACACAGAACATATTATTCCATTAAAAAATATACCAAATAGCTTATAATCCCATTTATAATAAAGTACATGTCACCACTGGGTGCCCAGACACCTGTCTGAACCTACATGAACCAAAATCTTAACAGGAGACAATTCTGAGTGGTTGAACTGTATGTACTTTCTATTTTTTTATTTTTATTTTTTCCATACTGGGGGTTGAACCCAGGGCCTCATGCTTGCATGCTTTGCAAGTCCTCCTGCCTCCACCTCCTGAGCAGCTGGGATTACAGGCATCTGCCACCGCACTTGGCTCTAACTGTATATAATTTTTATTTGCTGTTTCATTCTCCACAGGGTTTTAAAACATCTTTGTTTTATTGTTATTTCCACAGTAAGAATGCATCATGTCTACAATGTTTTTCAGCTTTGCTTTTCTTTTAAAGAAGTAGTAGAAATAATGGAATAATTCTTACACCTGAAGAACACACCACCCTGTTAGTGAGATAAGACAAAAACAAAGCAAGCAACTGGAAGCAACAGGAGGAGGACATTAAAAAGCACTGTGTTGGAAGATGGCCAAGGAGGACCCGGAGAGTCATGAAAGTTTTCTGTTATGGAAAACTTGGGCTACAAATCTAAACCCTGGCAGGATAGGGGCAGAGAGAAGAGAAGAATGGAAATCATTCATACTTAAAGTAGAATTTAGGAGAATGGCATACCATATTCATGGAGGGGTCAGGGGAACAGATCAAACCAGACATATACAGTACCTTCAGTAGATCCTCTGCTTTTTTTTCATTGTACCCATTCCAAAAACTATAGATAAGGCCAGAGATAGTAACCCTTGTGATAGTTACTTTGACTAGCATGAATACAGATTATGCCACATGAATACAATTTAAACAAGTAAGGACCCAATCCAAGACCATAAGTGAACACACAGGTGTACCATGCCAGACACTTTCTGAATACAAGGCTTCCATTACTTCACAGTTTAGAACCAGTCTAAATAAGGACACCTGCCCACCAAGAAAATCTGCCAACAGAGAAACAGTAATGAATAGAGGGGACTCTGACCAGCCAACCAGCTCAACCAGATGACTAAAAACATAAAAAACCTTCCCTCTACCCAGGGCTATGGGGATTTCCAACTCACTGGGAAATATGAGCCAACCAGCTCCTCATTCCCTCTTTGCCATGGAGTGCTAGGAAGAAGCTTCTGAGGGAACAATGTGATATTTTAAGTCACATGCTTCTGTTCTTTTCTGTCCTAGTAAACTTGAACATTTAGCATAGACTATATGGCAAAGGCCTGCAGCTGTAGCCCTGTGGCATCCGATCCTGTCAGATCTTGGAAGCTAAGCAGGGTCAGGCCTGGTTAGTACCTGGATGGGAGACCGCCTGGGAACACCAGAAGCTGTAGGTGTGGGAGAAGGACCTGGCAACCCCCTCCCAAAAATCAATCTGCCATTGAAAACCCTATGAGCAGCAGAGAAGCACTGACAATAGTGTTTCCCCTGTTGTACAGAGGGTCGCTATGAGTCAGATACCGACTCAACGGCACCTAACAACAACAACATATGGTAAATGTCATTCCTCTATCTTCTGAGATAAAAAATAAATCATTAAGTAGCCTTCACAACTAGGGCTGGGGCTACAGCTCAATAGTAGAGCATTCTCCTAGCATGTGCAAGGCCCTAGGTTTAATTTAAAAAAAAATTTTTTTTTAAACCCTTCACAACTAAGGGCATATGGAAAATCACTTAAACTGAAATGTAGTTGGGTCCTACAAACCTATACCTATAATAAGCAGTCAGGCAGTGAGAAAAGGACACTTTTAAAAAGCAATATACCTTACCTCAAAGTATATTTTAAAAGAACTCAAACTGAATCAAATCATCTAACTGAAAAGAATGAAAATTATAAAGCTCTTAGAAGAAAATATTACCACAAATTTTCATGAGTTTGGATTAGGCAGTGGTTTCTTAGGTAAGAAATGAAAAGCACGAGCAAATTGAAAAATTGGACTTCTGATAAATTAAGCTTTTGTGCCTCAAGAAACACCATTAAGAAAACGGAAAGATAAAATGGGAGAAAACATTTGCAAAGCATGTATTTGATAAGGTGTTTGTATCTAAAATAAAGAACACCTCTAACTCAATAATAAAAAGACATATAACTCAACTTTTTAAAATAGGCAAAAAACAAATGGCAAAAGATCTGAGTAGGCATTTCTCCAGAGAAGATATAAAAATAGTCAATGAAGACATGAAAAGATGATCAACATCATCAACCTGAATCAGATAAATGCAAATCAAAACCCCAATGAGATACCACTTCACCCTAACTAGGGTGGCTCAAATAAAAGAGATAACGACAAGCATTGCAGAGAATGTAGAGAAACTGGAAGCCTCACCTACTGCTGGTAGGAATGTAAAATGGTACATCTACTCTGAGAAGCAACCCGGCAGCTCCTCAAAAGGTCAGACAAGGAGTTGTTTACTTACTGTGCTATAGATCAAACCCAAGGCCCTGGGTGTGCTAGGGAATGTTCTACCACTGGGCTACATCCCTAGTCCATACAGTAGAGTGGGGAAGGGGATGAGGAATGGAGGAGGATGGTCATTTTACTTACTTTTTTGGTGGTCCTAAAAGTTGAACCCAGGGCTCCACCCATGCTTATGCAAGCACTCTACCACTGAGCTATATCCCAAGACCCCTCAAAAGATTAAACACAGTTACCATATGACCCAGCAACTCCTCTCTCAAGTATAGACCGAACAGAAACAAACATATGCCCACACAATAATGTATATACAAATATTCACAGCAGCATTACTCATCATAAGTTAAAAGTACAAACACTTCAGATGGATAAATAAAATGTGGTATTATCCACACCATGGAATATGATTTAGTAATAAAATGAAATAAAGTACTGCTATATGCTACAACATGAATGAATCTTGAAAGCAATACTAAGTAAAAGAAATCAGTCACAACAAAAAAAATCACGTAACATGATTCCATCTATATGAAAGATCCAGAAAAGGTCACTCAATAGAGACAGAAAGTGGATTAGTGTATGGCTGGGGGCAAGAGTGTGGGGAAATGGGAGTGGCCACTAACAGGGATAGTGGTTCTTTTGGGGACTAATGAAAAAGGTCTAAACTTCTAATTTTTTTTTCATGTGGTTCTGGGGATTGCACATACTAGGCAGGTTCTCTGTCACTGAACTGAGGTACAATCCCCAGTCCCTGAAAAATGTTCTAAAACGGATGGTGGTGACAGCTGCCCAACTCTGCTAATCTACTAAAACCAATGGAGTAAGCACTTCAGATGGGTGAATTATATGGACTACAAACTATGTCACAAAAAGGCTGAGGGTTTTTGTTGTTGCTGTTTAAAGACAGGCTCTTGCTATTTTGCCTATGTTGGTCTCAAACACCCAAATTCAAGTGATCCTCCCACTTCAGCCTCCCAAATGGCTGTGACTACAGGCCTCTATCACCAAACCCACTCGGCCAGTTTCTTTTTAATGCATTTGAAACCAGGGGTTCCAAATGTAGAGAATGCCAGGCTGAGCTCACACTTGGGATTTTTCTGATAGAACACCTCTAGCATTCCTCAAGAACTAGTGATCCAGCTGGGCACCACGGTGCACACCTGCATTCCAAGCTAAGGCTGAGGCAGGAGGATCACAAGGTCGAGGTTAGGGGCAACCTGGGCAACTTAGCAAGATCTGTCTAAAAAACTAGACCTTGCCTAGTAAATAAGGTTCTCTTCTAGGGCACTGTCTTAGACTTATCCCTCTGAAAGGGACAGGAATAGTACCCAGTACAAGATTAGGTTTCTGAATCCTGACAGCACCCAAGGTGCTATCTAGTTTTACCACCCCACTCAGGCTGAAAAGCAGCACTGCAATCATGAACAATAAAACACAAAGTAACACTCAAGGAGAGGGGCCTTATTTAAAATCCACAATAACAAAAATGAAAAACGGGGCTAAGGGTGCAACTCAGTGGTAGAACACTTGCCAAACATGCACAAGGCCCTGGCTCAACCTTCAAGTACTGCATAATAATAATAATAATAATAATAATAATAATAGTAATAATAATTAATAAATAAAAAATATATGTGTATATATGTATGCATCCTACAGCCGTAGCCCTGTGGCATCCAAACTTGTCAGATCTCGGAAGCTAAGCAGTGTTGGGCCTGGTTAGTACTTGGATGGAGACCGCCTGGGAATACCAGGTGCTGTAGGCTTGGGAGACAGACCCAGCAACCCACTCCCCAAAATCAATCCGCCACTGAAAACCCTATGAACAGCAGAGAAGCACTGACAGTAGTGTTTCACCTGTTGTACACACGGTCACTATGAGTCAGATACCGACTCGACAGCACCTAACAACATATATATGTATGTAGAACTAGTGATCCCTTGGCTGAACAGCAGTGAAAGGCCTTGCCTAGTAAGTAAGGTTCTCTTCTATGGGCACTGCCTTAGATTTATCCCTCTGAGACGGATAGGAATAGCCCCCAATACAAGATAAGGCTTCTGAAGCTCGACAGCATCCAAGCTGCTGCTAACGAGTTTCACAGCCTGGCTCAGGCTGAAAAGGAAAGCTGCAATGCAATCATAAATAATAAAACACAAAGTAACACTTAGGAAGAGGGGCCTGTGTAAAATCCACAGGCACCAGTGAGATTTCCGCCAATCGAGGCTGTGTTGAAGGCTCAAAAGGACTGCCCAAACAACTCTACCTGTCTTAATTATTTAACCGCTTGGGTTCTGCTGTGGGACTCTCTGACTTGTAGTGAGTTGCTTAAGCTCTCTGGTCCTCCATGTCTTTATCTATAAAGGGAGGGTTGCTGTTGTTGTTAGGTACTGTCGAGTCGTGCCCGACTCATAGCGACCCTTATAGGGTTTTCAATGGCTGTTTCGGGATTGCCTCGGGATTGGGTTGCCACGTCCTTCTCCCATTTTTGTGGTGCTAGGAATCAAACTCGGGACCTCAGAGCCTGCAGAGCGGTGCTCTACCAACTGAGCTACATCCCAGCAAAGGGAGGATAGTACTGCTTATTTCACAGGCCTTCTTATAATGATAAAGTATGAAATACAAGTATGTATTTAGCATTGTGCCTGACATGCGGTTTGCATGAGCGCACAATAAATGTTAACCTTTATTAATATTATCACTGAGTTTATTCAGAATAACGTTTTGTCCCATTTATAGTCCAGTATTAAAAAATGCATTCTTAGGCAACAAAACTAATAGTTCAGTTGAGTACAATGACCAGAGAATACTGGACTAACTTCTTGAGACTTTAAGCTTACTATGCAAATTGTGAATTTCAGGTATTCTACTTTCTAAAATTTCTTTTCGGGCTGGGATTTAGCTCAGTTGGTAGAGTGCTGCGCTGCAGTCTCTGAGGTCCCAAGTTCAATTCCCAGCACCGCAGAAATGGGAGAAGGACCTGGCAATCTACTCCCAATGCAATCCCAAAACAGTCAGCCATTGAAAACCCTATGAGGGTCGCTATGAGTCGGATACCGACTCGATGGCACCTAATAACAACAACAACAAAATTTCTTTTCAGTTGTTTATTCAATACCAAGAGATTGCCCCAGATCAGTGAAGGATGAAGAGTGTAACACATAGAAATACTGGGTTGCTTTGGCTGACGGTTTAGCTAGGTTACCCAAATACAGCACATTTTATTCAGCGATCAAGAACTTACCACTGATGAGCCATACAAGAGTCAGATGCCATATTATGCAGCTAGTCCAAACACTTTACCAAATCCATTATAAAAACTTAAAGAACAGGCGATAATGCTTTGAATTCCAAGGAACATGGTCAGGCCACGAAGATCAACCCGGACTCTCTTGGGCTGAGCAATTTTACAGTCATACCTTGGGACAAGGCTGTCACCTCCACGGAGAGTGGTGGGGTCCAGCTCGAAAATGGAGGAGATATCGTTGCCTTCTGGCACGGAGACCAGGGAGTACACCATCTTTTCCTGGGCATTCCTCAACCTGCTCCGGGATGCGTCCTGGTCAGGGTCGACCTGAGGGCAAAAAGCCGTGAGTCAAGAGTTCTGTATGCCGGAGTCTTCGCTCACACCCATCACTCCACAATCCACAGGAACGGAGGAGAAACAGTGTCAGCGGTTGGCAGGAAAAGAGCCACAGTTTCAGAGCAGAACTAAAAGGCGATAATCGGCCACCTGAGCCAGGAATATTTACTACCTCCTTGTATTGCAATAAACACGTTTACACGATGTGGGGTGACAAGCATAGATGTCCACAGAAGGAGAGCTATAGGTGATAAAGACCTTCACACAGCTACATCCATCTGCGGTAGCTGCGGGACAGGGAATACACTTCGAAGAACCTTAAGAGGAATTGGTTCTATGTAGATGCATCAGTTTATGGCCATGGTGTCTACCAATGATAAGATCCAGCTATTTCCCAGGAGAAGAAATAAACCTGCATTAAAGTGGTCCTAAGAGTACCAATTCCAATATGGGCAATATCTGTACGTATATTTAACAAGCCCTGAAAAATATGTCGATCAGTAATTAAGAGAGCTACTGATGACAATGCAAGGAAAGGGGCCTCTCTTGTTACGCTGGGATTTTTTTGAGACAGAATAAAAATCTCTGACAGTGAAGGCTGGTGAACAATGATGAAAGTGTTCCTGAGAAACGGTAAAAACACATTCTGAGCTCCAAAGCCTATGTGCATAAGGAGATTTATGGGCTTAGATTGAGCTCCTGCTCTGATCGGCTTTGCAAGCTCCCCCTCAGCTCGGGGACTACGCATTGGATTCTTTTTAATGTCTAACCTCCTTACAATGACCACAGCCTCCTGCATCTACTGGGAAAACCACATTTTCCTCTTCCTTAGCTTGCTTCTCTCCGGAGGAAGCACTGCCTCCTGTCGAAATGGGGAGAAGGGAGAATGCACCAGGAAGACGCGAGTCAAGAGCAAAGGCAAGGCAAAGGCAAAGGAGAGCGCACGAGAGAACCTAACTCCATGGGGCCTGAGATGGAGGCGCCTAGGCAACAGTCTGCTGTGTTGCGTCAGCAGAAGCCCAAGTTTCTGCTGGTGGGGGAAAAAAAAGTTCTTATTAGCTGGGTGCAGTGGTATACACCTGCAGCCCCAGGCACTGGGGAAGCTGAGAGGGAGGATGGCTTGAGCCCAGGAGTTTGCAACCGACCTGGGCAACACAGTAAGAGCTTGTCAATAAATAAATAGACAGATAAATTAAGTAATAAATAAATAGATAAATTAATAAATAAATACTTTTTGCCCGCCTTTTTGGCACAGCTTTTTAGGCCCTTTTAGGCTTTTTTTGGCCCCCCTTTTTGGCACAGCTTTTTAGGCCCTTTTAGGCTTTTTTTGGCACCCCTTTCTGCGCCTTCTTGCGTGTTCCTGCTCGGACCACCGATGAGGAAACACCTCTCCCGCTGCTCTCCCCCGGAACCTTTGATGAGGAAAAAACGCTCTCCCGTCGCAATCATCAACAAGGAAAAGAACCTGCTCTCTGTCTGACCACAGACGAAGCAATAGCTGTCTCCTCGTGACCACTGAGACAACCAACACAGGTGTTTGCCCCTGGAAGGCAAAAGCACCTGAGGCTTTTCCTTTCTCCCGTCTCCACCAGGGTCCCGAGGGCCGCAGGAGTCTGCGCCCCTCACCTGAGGGTCCCTAGTGAATTGTGTTTAGTATCTGTGTGCGTGGCGGTGTTTTACTTATTTTAATATTCCAAACCTCCGTCCCTTCCCTCCTTCACTCCTTCTCTTCTGATACACCGTACCTCTACCTAAGCAAACCCGAGACTCTGTTCTGTCTACTCAAAAGTCGCAGCTGGAACAACAGACCCTGCTTCATCTTCAGTTCAGGATAAAGAACCTGGAGCACCTGCTCTCTCCTGGCCACGACGACCTGCATCGTGTTCCCCACACCGCTTTCAACACAAATTCTGACCCAGCTATGACACGGGGCCTGGGTACAGGCTGGCAGTGACAGGCTGGAGGACCGTGAGTGAGGGACACATCTGTCACTGTGCAGGCAGCGTTTGCCACCTAGTGGGAGGAAAGGCACAGGTGCACATGACTGGCAGCGAGCCTCAGAGTGGCCTTTGTCTCCCTCCGGGGCCAGAGGGTGCCAGTGAATTCAGACGAGCACAACAAAGCTGAGTGAGGTCTGAGGTGGAGTCCACAGGGGCCGGGTGCCAGCTGCAGGGAAACCCTGAGCAAGACAGAATGACATGCTTCCTCATCCAGTCCTGCACAACTCTAGCCTTTCTGTCCAACTTTCCAAGCCACGCAGATGACGATGCACGCATGGCCCTCCTAACGCTAGTGCTTCGCTCACCAGGCCCTCATGGGTAGGCGTGAGACCCCTGTCCACACGCTCCTCCTCTGCCTGTGTACCACAGACCAAGCCACTTCACAGCATCCAGAGCAGTGCGGTCCAGATCCACCACCCAGCCTGCTGGAGTGTCCTGTCTCTTTGGCGTGGAGAAGGAGCAGAGGCACAAAGCCCACCAAACCCGACAGAGCATGATTCAGGACCACTCACGATGGCCTCTTCCTCCTCTGTCAAGTAAACATGATAAAACCTGTCCTATATCCTGTGCAGCCCAGAGGACCATATGGGTGCAACGGCACCAAAAAGTACTAATGATCCCGCATAACAAACAAAAAATGCCCCTTGTGCAGAGGAAGGAACCGAGGCTCAGAAAGGCAAAGTGCCTTGTCCATGGTCACGTAACTAAGTGGAAGCTGTGGTACTCAGACCCGCCATCTTTATTGCTCCCGTTCCCTGGCTATGGTCACAGCACTTCATCACTGCAAATCTCAGTCTCCCTTCACATATGAACAGCCCAGGAGGGCAGCCCTCTCCCCCACAGCGCCCCCCAGTCCACTTAGACATTGGCTCTCCCTGGAAGAAGCCACCACAGGCGTAATCACACAGGTGAGTCTGACTCTGTGTCACCTCGGATGGCAGCACAGAGATCACTGGACAGAAGTCACCCAGGGGCAGCTCCTTCTCTTGAAAGAAAGAAGGTGCGAGGGTGAGAAGCGTCATCTGGAGAATAAAACCAGGCCAAATATCGAAACAGCAGCCACAGGGCACCAGGCAGAGAGATTTATAATGAATTTCCCTACGCTCTGGTGGGAAGCTTGATGAGGTGAGCACTGTCACACTGATCGATCAATTGTGGAAGGGAGGCCTTCAAAATGGCCTCCCAACATGAGCATGACGGAGAGGAAGAGGAAGACGGTGGGCCTCGGGAGCTCCAAACAACAGCAGAAAAGGGAGGAGACCACCCCCAGAAAGCCCACATGGGCACAGCCAAGAGCTCTTACAACTCCTCTGAGTTTCTCCCTGAGCCAACATTCTACCCAAAGGTTAACCACTAACGCAGAATTTACACTTTCCAAAGACAATCACATGTGGAATGATCTCTACCCTAACCCCTTCAATGATTGCTCTTCTGTATTTTTCTAGATTTTTCTCAAGACCGCCTACCATCCCTACCACCGAGGTTACCACGTGGCTGGATTTGTCTCATTTTGTTCCTTTACATCCTAGATCACCATCCAGCGCTCCACAAGAGAGCTGTTACACTGCTAGTCATTCATCTGTGAAACCCAGCCACTGCCTTCTTCAGCCCATAACTGGAGATCCCTGAACCTCAGTGGCTCCGTATGAGCGTGACTTGGCTACCACAGCCTCTAAAGAAAAATCTACTTCGCAATGAAATCCCAAATCACACTAAAATTCACGTTGCACCCTAAAGCTTGTCTGACTTTGTAGAAAGCAAGGACAGGTGGGACAAACAACCGTCTCATCAGGCGTCAGGCACATCGGGCCTCCATGTTACCTCCACAGTCTAAAGGACACTATATCCCCTTTGCCCTATTCCTTGAGAAACTGAGTGAGTCATAGATCGAGGGCAACGGCAGTAAGACAATGCTTATAAATGGCCAACTTCCACATGCCACCAGTGTCTCCCACCCAGGAATGTTCCATGTCCTTCTCTAGCTAAGAGGTGGAGACTCCTGACTGAGCAGAAAGGAACACCACAGCCAGCAGAGCCTGGACCAGTGAGAACACAGAAGAGTATGACTTCCTTTAAGAGAAGCACAGAACAACACCCTTGTTTAGGGAAGCCTAGCGGTGCCCCTTCCCCAGCACTCAAAGGCCACAGTTTCTTAACCAGGACTCCAGATGGTTTGGCCTCACCCTACCAGTTGAAGACAAGAAGGCTCTTGCCCATACTTACTGAGGGCTGAAACTCCAGGCATTCTTCCTCAAAGTCAGGGTCTACCTGATGAAAAAGAATCAGCAGGAAATTAAAACATCCGTTGCTTTCTCAAGGACTGGGCCGCAGGAGACGTCAAAGCCTCCGGCCATCCTCGAACAGCTACGAACTGGTCCCTTCCCTCTGTTCACAGAACCAGCATGCCACAACACTGACACAGGTCACACAGGCACGACACACACGGAACAATCCACCAGGCACCAAGAGACAGCTCTCAGGGATAGACAAGGAAACAATGAATCCACTAGTGAGGCAACAGTGAGAAGTCTGAGATAAACAGAAGGTCCGACACAGTCACTGATAACCTGACTTAGTTTTAGTTAAAAAGAAAAAGGAAACATTAGGCCTCTCTCAAGAGATACATTCGCCTCAAGACACAACAGATAACACAACCACCATTGATTCCTAGTAGACTACATAATCAACATTTCTCACAGCTAATTCGCAGGGCCCATAACTCTCTAAGCCTCCCTCGTAAAGGTCCACGTGGCTTTCTTGATCTTTGGTTGTTAAAGATTTCAAAATGATTGGTTCATACAAGGAGCAGGCATGCCAGTGGGGCTACACACTTAGATTCCTCGTGGCTCGGGTCAGATGCAGAGGCAGTAGTGACACCCACACAGCCGCCAGGAAATCTGAGAAGTGTTGCTGATAGAACTGGAAAACAGAAGGGGTCTTTCGATGTACGATTAGAATCTGGTATGAATAGCGTACATCTTCCAGCAGGTCAGAGTGAAACCCAACGTCTGTCACACGGTAGGATGGGTCTTTAATATAAAACTTCAAAGATAAACTCCTTGCGTCCTTTAGCACGGAGTCTTTACTTTTCTAAACAGTCCTTCAAAGACATTTAAGGCATAGTTAATTTCTTTGATTTCTGACATTCATGTAAGTGACAGATAAGCCCTGTCCATTCCACTAAGGCTGAATAATCAGATTTCTCTATGAAATTGGCTAGTTCATCATGTGCTGTGACGCGTCTGACTTAATATACCATGCTCCCACTATAAACACATCTTCGTTATTCATGCTAGGTGTGGAGTTGGTAGGTAAGATGTGAGGAGGGCAATATGCAAGAGCCAAACAGAAAGGTAATCCTGAAAACGTACGTTAGCATTGTTTTCTACCGTCCTTTCTCCTCACATCTTGCTCAGAACCCCTGTCAAGTTCTCCAGTGTGTTAGTCACTTTTAAACTTATTTTCCAGGGAAACGACACTGAAGGAAACAGAGAAGAAAAAGGAAAACCAAGGTGTCTAAGGAATCCCCTGAGCCTCCAGCTACTTGATGGCCACAGATGAGAAAGGAAACTCAACCAAGTGTGACAGGCTTCAAAGAGGAAACCACGTGGCTTCCACTTACCTCTGCCGCCAGGTAATGCCCTGTGGCCAGGTGCTTGAAGCGGAAGAGGCTGTTCCAGTACCCTGCTCCACCCCGACACGGGTCGTGCTGGACCACCTGCAACAAGAACAGCAATCAGCAGGAGTGGAAGACAAGTCATAGCATAGCAGGATGACACCGGACCTGACACATCAGAAGTCACAGTTCTGGAGTGATATTCAACCTGGGGAAAAGAAAGTACCATCCAATGAACTCGTGCCACGTGTCAATGTAACGTCCAAGTGGAAATGCATCAAAGGATGAAAATAATGTTTTCCCAGAGAAGGAACAGAGTCCGCTAGTTCACATGCAATGACCAGAGTAAGAACTTTAACGGTGTTCCCACTCATTGCCTTCACACTAACTGAACACAAGGTTCTGAAATCCATCCACGGAATTCAGGACAAAATGCAAGCAAGTCCCCCAAGTTCATGAAGAACTTGCAGAGCACACTATACCTGTATCAGATGCTGGAGCTCATACTCAGGCCTATGATTGGAAACATGAACCTCAGAGCCTAGGCCACTTTTCATGAAACTTTGGCTTCTGGCCATGGCACACTGCATGGCACTGGCAGCTGGTGCCACAGACAACTAGACAGGCACCGCACAAAACAGCTGGAACTGCCCAGCCAAAGGGATAATCGGGTAAGATACCTCCTCGTGACCACTGAGACGACCAACACAGATGTTTGCCCCTGGAAGGCAAAAGCGCCTGAGGCTTTTCCTTTCTCCCGTCTCCTCTGGGGTCCCGAGGGCCGCAGGAGTCTGCGCTGAGGGTCCTGAGTGAATTGTGTTTAGTATCTGTGTGTGCAGCAGCACCGCCCGTCTGAACCTCCAGGCCAGACCGGGAGGCGCGCACGCCCCACATAGAGTTGGCGTCCAACGTGGGGCCCAACATACAGATGGCCACAGTGTGGCCATCCAACAGCGGTGTGTGTCTGGTGGCCAGCAGGCAGTGCACCTCTGCAGTCTCTCAGAATGGGGAAACAAACAAGGCTGGCCTTGGGGTGGCTCTGGTTTTCTGCCAGGATCCTCTTTGGACGGAAGTACTGAGGGAGGAGTCCAGGCTGACAACACATGGAAGGCACTAAGGAGGGGAGCCAGAGTTCAGGGAGACTGAGGTGGCTGGAACCTGTGGGGGCAGAGCTCTTGAGGGGTGGGGGTACACGTAGAAAAGCTCCAGAAACCGGAGCAGCAGAGGTCTCCTGGGAGTTTCTGGCTAAATATGAAAGTGTGTCATGTGTAAGGTAAGACCGCTTATGGGCAGAGGATGTGGCTCAGTGGTAGAGCCCTTGCCTGGCATAAAGGGAAGCCCAGGGTTCCATCCCTGGTACAGGCGTACATCCACATGGGCACACGGGTGTGCATACACTCGACAAGGAAGCTGAAGGCTCAACAGTACCTGAGCTCATCAGGACTAAGAGGTCGCCTGCTTTCTGAAAAGCCAATGCAGAGCGATCTCGTGGACCGCTTAGGGTGTGAATCAAGACATCAAAAGGGTCTCCTTTAGTCACAGGGCTCCGTGACCAAATAAAGCAGGAAAATGAGCCTCCGAAGGACGAAACTGATCCACAGTAACTTGACCATATGACAAAACTCTCATTAATCCTCAAAGGAACAAGAGACTCCAGACACCCAATAAAGCGGCATTTCAGTGTTTAGCAAAGAATCACACAGGGGTACGACAACAGTCATGAGAAGGTGACCCAAAAACCCAGATAGGATCAAATGATCCACCTCATATTTCTGTGAGGTGGTGGTGGCGGTGGTGGTGGTTGTTGTTAGGTGCTGTTGAGTCATGTCTGACTCATAGCGACCCTCATAGGGTTTTCAATGGCTGATTGTTTTTGGGATTGCCATGGGAGGGGAGTGCCACATTCTTCTCGAATTTTTGTGGTGCTGGGAATCAAAACCAGGACCTCAGAGACTGCAGAGAGGCGCTCTACCAAGTGAGCTAAATCCCAGCCACTGTGACGTGGTAGGAGCAGGGAAATATTTTAGAAATAATGACCCAATGTTCTTCCATTTTGATACATATCTACCAATTCAAGAAATGTAAGAAAATCCTTTAGGATAAACACATGCACACACACACACACATCCAAGACACACCATAATCAGATTCATATAAACCAGAGATAAGCAAAGTCTCTCAAGTGACTGAGGAAAGAGAGGGAGGGACGCTATATACACACATAACAAAGATTTTAAAACAACTACATTCACATCACAACCAATGCAGGGCAAAAAGACAATGAATCAAAATCTTTACGGTAGGGGAAGAAAACATTTCTAGAGTTCTATGTCCAACAAAAACACCCTTCAGAAATGAAGGCGCTGTGGAGAAATCAGGACCGTGTTACAGCACTGGTGAGAAACTACCATGGTGCGGCCCCTTCAGAAGGCAGGCTGGCAGCTCCCCAAAAGGGTACACACAGAATTATACACATCACCTGTACCTCTGCTCTCAAGTGACCTGAAAACATATGCACACAAAAACCTGTACAGCAATGTCCACAGCAGCTTTCTTCACGAGAGCCAAAAAGTGAAATCCTTCTAATGCTATCCACTGATGAATGGATAATTAAAAAAAAAAAAATCAACTTACACCCATACAATGGGACACTACTGGGAAATAGAAAGAAGTGAAGTACTGATACATGTAGCAATACGGATGACCTTTTAAAGCATTATTTGCTATCCCCGTCCAATTCCTACGTTGAAATCTAACCCTCCAGGCTATTGTACAAGGAGGCGATGAGGGACAGAGGCTCAGGAATGGGATGAGTGCCCTCATACACGAGGCTCCACAGAACTCTCCAACTCTCTTTCTGCCCTGTGAAGGCACAACAGATACGCCAGGAAGCGGACCCTCACCAGGGAATCTGTCAATGTTTCCATCTTCTCATTGCAGCCTCCAGAACCATTAAAAATAAACATCTGATGCTCATAAGCCACCTGGTTTAAGGTGCTCTGTGACAGCAGCCTAAATTGGGCTAAAATGTTGCCCTAAGTAAAGGAAGACAAATACAAAGGACCACAGTACCAGAGGACTTCATTTATATGAAATGTTCAGGAGAAGTAAATCTCCAGGAATAAAAGTAGATTCATTGCCAAGGGCAGGACAGTAAAGGTGGGGGACAGAGCTACAAAGAAATGGGGAATGACTGCTAATTGGTATAGGATTTTTGGGGGGATAATGAAAATGTTCTAAAATTTATTATGACAATGGTTGCACAACTCCACAAACCTACTAAAAACCACTGGATTCTCCACTCTCAGCGTTGAATCGTTCAGGATGTGAACGGCATCTCAATAAACCTGTTCATGAAAACAGGAATATAAACTCTGTTTTTTCAAATGAAGGCGGAATAAAGGTATTTTCACGCAAATGAGAGGGGAGAGAATGAGTCAATGGCGGTCCTGCATGACAAGACAAGACAGAGGAAGTTCCTTAGGCCAGAGAAATGGTACCTGATGAAGACTTGGGTCCACATGAAGGGACAGAGTTCAGAATGACAACTACATGGGGAACTGTGACAGACTCCCATGTGCTCGTGCTTACCTGTCTTTAAGGTATAAGGGTCTGTTTAAACACAGCAAAATTTTAAAAATGCACTGTGGAGTTTATGACACACATAGAAATAAGATGTATGACATTAACAACTCAAAGCGGGGGAGAAAACTATAAGGAACTTACATCACACGTTAAAGATACAGCATTATGTGAAAGCTGGTTGGTAACAAGGTAAAGACGTACATCAGAAACCCGAGGCCACTGATATAAAAACACAGATACTTAGTGTCGTCTTCCTTCTTTTATTTTGAAAGGACACGTGAGTTTACAGAATCTGCAGGAAAAATTGAAAAAGACTTGAAACATTTTTCTAGGAATTTCAGGGGAAAATCTGGCAGGAAATTTTTAATGGAGTAAGAATCAGACAGCTGTTTGTGATCAGAGGGAAAAAAGAAAATGCTCTAAAGTGGACTTTCAAGCTAAAATCCTCCCAGGAAGCCATCATCTTTTATTCATTTCAGTCAACTGGGGTGAACAAGACATGGTACCTCCTTGGCAAGCACTAAAGTCAGGTAGGGTTCTGACAATTTTTATCCTCCCCCCGCCCCAGTTCTAGGGGGTTGAACCCAGGGCCGCACACACACTAGGCAAGCGCTCTACAGTGGAGTACACCCCCAGCTCCTTTTTACAATTTTTACTTTGGGATGAGATCTCCCTGAATTGCACAGGCTGCCTCTGGCCTCTACCCGCCTTAGCCTCCCAAGCTGCTGGGATTACAGGTGTGTGCCACAGTGCCTGGCAAGATTTTTTCCCTTTGTAATAGCATGTTAAAGGAAGGTGAAAAATGGTTTATAAAATTATGTCAACTATGCAAAAATATCCTGTTCACAGAAAAGTGTCTCAATGGAAGTGGGCATAGTCAGTTGGTGAAATGACAGTTTGCTTCTTCCCTATTTCTTGATTGGCAGGTTTTCCTTGTTGTTGTTAGGTGCCACTGAGTTGATTCCAACTCATAGCGACCCTCATAGGGTTTCCAATGGCTGATTGATTGGGGATTGCCTTGGGAGTGGATTGCCAAGCTCTTTTCCCATAGGTTTTCCTTAGTTTGCATTTAATCTCTTTAAGTTACCATGGGAAGATAAGAGAGTTGTTGTTGTTGTTGTTGTTGTTGTTGTTGTTGTTGTTGTTTTGGTGGCTCCAGTACCTAAATCAACACATGAAAAGTAAATCTGACAGACTGTTTTGAATGCAAGAAACACTGTGGTGGGGGCAATGGGGACATCAGTGATCAATGACAAAATTCAAGACAAAGTTGTAGCTCTCAGGGAGTTTATAATCTACTAAGATTGACAGTGTCCACACAGAGACATGGACAATAACCCAGGAGCAAATACTGTGAATGTGGAGAGAAGAAGGTAAAGAGGAAAATGGATAGAGGGTAGAAATTAACCAAAGATTGATGCAGATTCCTTTTTATCATGACAACTGTAGCAACTTCTCCATACAATGGCCAAGATGAACCTGATAATTTCTACAACCATATTAAAAGAGCAATAAGATAAATAAGTGGGCAAAATATTTGAACAGATACTTAACCAGTACATATGGTAAATAAACCCAAGAAAAATGCTCTACATCACTAACCATAAGGGAGAAGCAAATTAAAACCACAATGATCTGGGCATGGTGACACACGTCTGTAATCCCAGCACTCAGGAGGCAGAGGCAGGATCTGAATTCGAAACCAGCCTTGGCTACAAAGCAAGGCTCTGTCTCAAAATACAAAAACCATCACCAAACCACAGAGAGATTTGGCTAGACTTATATTTAAATTGCAAATATTGAAAAGACTGATCATACCAAGTGCTGATGAGAATGTAAAGGAATTAGAATTTTCATACATTGCTGGCAACAACACAAAATGTTCTGGTCACGTTAGAAAACAGTTTGGCAATTTCTTATAACCATACAATCACCATATGATACAGCTATCACACTTGTATTTAGCCAAGAGATATGAAAGCTCACGTCCATACAGAAACTTATACACCATTTCCCTAGAAATCTTATTTATAATAGCCAAAAATTAGGAACAACTCAAATGTCCATCAACAGGTGAACGGATTAACAAATCATGGAATAGCTATACAGTGGAATATCACGCAACAATATAAAGAATCAACTGTCTGATACATGCATGGGCATAAAAAAATCTCTAAATAATACTGCTGAGCAAAACAAAAACAAACAAACAAAAAAGACAGACCACTAAAAAGCTATACAGTCTGATTCTAGTCCTATGAAGTTCAAGAACAGGCAATACTAATTTATGGAGAAACAAATCAGCAGTTACCTCGAAGCAAAGGAGCAGAGTGCCCAGAAGCAAGACTGAGGGAATCTTGTCGAGTGCTATATTGCTCTACTTCTTGAACTGCGTGCTGGCTGCATGGCTGGATGTGTGTGTAAAAAGCATCAGGTTGTACACTTGGCACTTGGGCACTTTATATACACTACACTTTATGTAGGCTAGACCTCAATAAAAACAACACAACCAAAGCCAGGTGTGGTGGTGCATGCCTGTTATCTCAGCACTCAGGAGGCTGAGGGAGGAGGATCAATGCGAGTGGGAGGCCAGCCTGGTCTATGTAGCAAGTTCCAGGACAGCCTGAGCCACACAGTGAGACCCTGTCTCAAAAACAACAAAAAGTAAAAAAATAGAAAAGAAGTAAAAAAATCAGCCAAACAAACACAAGTGCAACCATGGAGGAGGGAGAAATGGGGATGGCAGGGAGCGGCCATTACACAGAGAGGAAACTGGGTGAGGAGGAGAGCCCCACTTATTTCCCATTCTCATCACCTCTACCCTCAAGCATCTTCTTGGTCTGGCAAGCCTAATCCCTCCCCTCGATGAATGACATGCTATAGACTCAACACTTACTTTCTTTAAGTAGCACACGATTATGTTACTCCTTTGTTCAAAACCATTTTCCACATCTTTCTCTTGCTTCTGAATTACATCCCCATTCCTTACACAACCTGGATAGATGGCCCCTCAGGTTCTCATCTCCAAAAAATATTTCTGTGTGATTTCCTACGCCTATCGTGTGCTCCCCCGCAAGGTGGGGAGTTCTGAACAGAGTATTACCCCAAGGCTGCCTTGTATTTCCAGTTCTACGCTGCTCTCTTACATCAAGTTATGTACTCCATTTGTACCTTCTTTCCAAAATCCAGGGCATCCAGTAAGCACAGGCTCGGAGGCTACTTCCTTGAGAAACTCTTTCTGAACCCTCCTTTGAGGATCCCCCATCAAAACCTCCAGAGCACACAGAATGTGTCTCTCGTCACGTGGACCTGTTGCATGCTCCAGTTATCTGGGTGTTTATCTTTCTATGTCCTAATACCAATATGGGAGCCAGCTGTGTATAAATATATGATTACATATTACTATGACAGATAAGGGCTGGGATTTAGCTCAGTTAGTAGAGCACTGCACTGCAGTCTCTGAGGTCTCGAGTTCAATTCCCAGCACCACAAAAATGGGAGAAGGACCTGGCAACCCACTCCCAAGGCAATCCCGAAACAGTCAGCCATTGAAAACCCTATGAGGGTTGCTATGAGTCAGATACCGACTCGACAGCACCTAACAACAACACAACAATGACAGATAAACGAGCAAAGGACGAAAACAGAAGAGACAGTGAGATGGCCCAGTGAAAACTTATTTCCAGCTTGAGTCTCGAGTTTGCTTCCAAAGCAGGTACAATTTTCCTCCACAAGAATAGGCGGCAGCTTCCTGTATGTGCTGTCGTAATGACTTGGTGAAGTTCTGCCAACTCATTTCTGGAACGAGGCGGGCGTAAGGCCCTGGGTGCGATCTTTACAAAGACATCTACGGAGAGGTGTAGATCCTAGAACCCCTGGGCCATCTCTCCCTGCTCTCTGGCCGCACTCCTTACCTCCACCTCCCACAGGGCCTTTGAACTGGTGGCTGACGTGGCCGACTGGCGGCCCGTGGTCCTCAGGAAGACATGCTGCTTCTTCCGATGCTCGTCACAGGTGAGAAACTTCTCTTGCTCGGCGTGGAACAGCCTCACCACGTCTCCCTAAAAGTCAGCACAAGGAAGGATGAAGGAAAAATGAGTTTAAAGGGAAAACCAAACTGCTGCCCTAAGGGAAGCCCAGTACCGAAAAGCAGCCACGCCCATGAAGCACCGAACTTACCCCTTTTAAAATGTCATCCTTGTTATCACTCCATTTCATGAAAAGGACTATCTTCCAACTTGTATTGCAGTTCACAGAATTGACCTAGAAAACAAATCAGGGTCATTTTGCACGCACCCCTCCAGCACTGGGGCGTCCGGCCCCCAAATTCCTCACAACAGCCCAAGAATCGAGACTATACTTCAGCTCCCAACCCCAAAGGGTGACATCAGAGAGAAGATAGCACCGGCAAGGTCACCTGGCCAGCTAGAAGTATTTGGTCATAAACGGGTCTCTTACACCCATCACTAGAGATGCTCCTAGAATGAGTGAAGGAACCAAGGCCTCCCACCCTCTGGGAATGACATTTCCCTCTCCTCCAAGCCTCGTCACGTGGTAACCCACTCCCAAGGCAATCCCCAGTCAGTCAGCCATTGAAAACCCTATGAGAGTCGCTATGAGTCGGATACTAACTCAACGGCGCCTAACAACAACAACAACATAGATATGTAGATATCTATGTAGTGCCTGGCATATATTTATATATTCATATATAGAGCTATATAGATATATCAACACTATCTAATCCTTGGGGCTGGGATTTAGCTCAGTTGGTAGAGTTCCGCTCTGTAGTCTCTGAGGTCCTGAGTTCAATTCCCAGCAAAAATGGAAGAAGGGCCTGGCAATCCATTCCCAAGGCAATACTGAAACAACCAGCCATTGAAAAACCTATGAGGGTCACTGTGAGTCGGACACAACTCTACAGCACCTAACGACAATCTAATCCTCAGAAACACCCTAAGAAATTATTGTCCCCCTTTCAGAGATTCGGAAATGAGGCACAGGGAGATTAGGTAAATTAATCTAAGGTCCCAGAGCTGGAGAATGACAGAGTTGAGATTTAAATCCACATCTGTCTCCCTCTAGAGCTTGTGTCTAGAGGATGAGACAAAAATTCACATCAAGAGCAAATTGTAACCTTGTGTCCTATAACTGCCAATTTTCAAGCTAAGCAGATGGATTGCCAAAAGCAAGATACCCTCACAGGGCTATCACATTCTGCAATGTCCCTTTCTTAGGAATTTGAAAACGGCCTTCTATTTAAGGAGACAAATTAGAAAAAGTGTCCCTTTTGTCAGAAAATGAATAGCAGAAAAGCACTGTCAGAGTGCTGGAAAATGAGCCCCCCCATGCTGGAAGGTATTCAAGAAATGACTGAGAAAGATTTGTCTCCTCAAAGTAGAGCCAACATTAATAATGGGAATAGAGTAAAGTCCCTGGGACCTTCTTTTGCTGATGTGGCACAACTCAAAATGAGAAGAAACAGTGGCTGCAACAATGGGCTCAAACATAAAAAGATCGTGTGCATGGCACAGTGCTGGGTAGTGTTTCGTTCTGTTGTATATAGGGCTGCTGTGAGTCAGACACTACTCGATGGCACCTAACAACAACAATATTATCAGAAAAAATATATTGGTAAAGGGGGCACTTTGGCCTTAACAATAGAAAGTGATCCATCAGTGAAGCAAGGTTGGGCAAACTAAGCACTAGGGTTCATATCAGTCCCTACCCATCACCAAAACAGACTTGCACAATCTTCTGGGGCAGCCCAACTCTAGGCCTCGATTTCTTCACCACAGAATGGGCCCTGTGCCCTAAGTCACTGGCGAAGTCACTTTCAGAAGGTACACGATCTGCCCCCAGGAAGGCCCACTCTCATGGACAGCCCTAGCCACGTGCCTTGGCTCGATTCTCCTCACCTCATTGCAGCCTGGGTTATCTACCAGCTGATGGCTACTGGCATGAAGGGGCTGGCCAGCATTGACGGGGTTCAGGACCACCTTGTCGCCTATGACCACCTGGAAAGGGAAGGAGAAACAGAGCCTTTTCAGATCGAGAATGCACACAGACCCTGCGTAGTTCTAGAGGAGTCACAGGGGTCTCTACAGAAGGCGGCTCGTGCCCAGAGACACAGAGGGGCAGCACAGAGCCCAGATTTAAAAGCCTGACCCTGTGCAGGCAAGACAGTCGTGTTCAGAAGGCTAAGGCTGAATTCTGATGCATGACTCTCACTGGTACTTCCAAGTCAGTCTAGAGCAGTAAGAAAAACCTCATCTCTGTTACATTCAGTTGAGGTGCTTGTATAAATAAGCTCTTAACCGAATTTTAGGAAAAGGAAGATACTGTCTGAGTTGGCTATTTGAAAGAATAAAGACATGGTTTTATGTGTCTAGACCACTGATCCTAACACTTTTGTGACTATAACATAGTCACAAAATGTATTTTCATAGTCAAGAAATGTATTTTCTACTATGACTCATTCATACATACAACAAAACAGACTTTAATATCTATGCAAAAGTTACTCCCCTCTAAAACAATACTTACCATATGTATAACACAGCTTGATACTTTCTAGTCTATCCTACTTTCTAAAATGATAGTCACAAGCTGCAAAATCGATTCCATGCCTTATATATGAGCCAGTCTCTGTAGTATGAAAAACACTATTCCAAAAGAATAACTATTCAAATTACCTTCTGAACCAAGTCACAATTAAACAGATTAAGCCAGTGGCCCCCAACCTTTTTGGCACCAGGGACCAGTTTCATGGAAAATCATTTTTCCCTGGCAGGAGGGGTTGGGGAGTGGTTGCTGATCTAACAGGAGGTGGGGCTCCGGGACTAGCACAATCAATGGGGAGCTGCTGTAAATACAGAGGTAGACACAGGTGGTACCAGTCCACGGCCTGGTGATTGGAAACCTGTGGACTGAAGGTAGGAAAGCAAAGGTTTGCTAAAAATAAAATTCAGAACAAGGCACATCTGCTTTTTATTATGGGGAGAGAAGGAAGAGGAGCAGAGAAGATGGCTTCCTAAGATGTAAAACCTATCTATTTTCAGTTTGAGGTATTCAGGGAGCAGATATGACTAACTTTTCTCTAACATCAAACAAATACAAGTTCTTTCACTAATCCATCACTGGAGGTGAAACTAAACTTTTTCTTTTGTTCTCAGGGATCAATATTCACTGGATGCCAACCGGGAGGGAACAGTTTGCTCCCTATAATATGCACACAAACACATAAATATATTTAAACTGCCCAAAGCTTGTAAACTTAAATGGCACTACCTTAAAAATGTCAAAACCTAGTTTTAGATTAAGGCTAAGTCGAGTATTTTCAGAACACCTCATGCTGTTTAGGGAACAAATTTCTTTTTAGTGAAAAGCAACTATTTTAGAGCCTTAACAAGGTCAACATAGCTGATAGCATTTAAACATATTCACTGTTAAGTATGTGCCTACGTAATGACTGAGTAATTTAGCTAACAAGTATCAGAGCTGTTCTAGAAGCGACCCTGAAAAGGACGCCTGTGGCTCTGCATTCTCCAGACCCCTCAGGACAGGGGACCAGCTCAGGACCAACCGCAGTTACATAGGAGATGGAAAGCCAGCCTATGCACCGACACAGGAACAAGTGAGGCAAATCCTAAAATCCATTCTCCTTCTCTGCCATGACAACTCCTTTCCCATCAGCCTGTCCTAACTTTCTGTCCAAAACAGACATTGCTACTCCACTAATGGATCTGGAATGAGAAGGAGCCCTCGCCACGACCATCCAGGACGGCTGTTTTCGTGGTGTGATGACTGAGGTAATGGGCTGCTCCGGGGATTTTTTCAGATGCCCAATAGGAAAAACACAGCGACCGTATTTAGGTCACACTTCTCTCCACGTCTCCTTGTTTCCCAAACACTAGTTTCTATGGCGATTCCCTTCTCTCTCTTTTCAGGACACGCCTCTGGTTCCAAGTCTAAACTTCCCGGGTGGAGCCTCCTATCCAGGGATGGCACGGAGCACTTTCCGGGTGGGGATTCGCACTCACGCTGTCTCCAATGGATCGCAGCTTGTAGAATGGCTGAATGTAAAACCAGGACCCTTCGTTTCCAGCCTCGTCCAGTGTCACTCTCATGGCGTTCTTCTCCAGCAGAGCCGGAAGCCTCTTATTCACAGTTAGGTACTTATTGCTTTTCAAATGAAGGAGCTAAAAACCCACCAAGACAATAAGGTGTCAGTCAATCTCACCATCTCCCATGTCTCTCTCAGTCACATAAAACAGGCATCAGACATTCCTCCAACTGCTGAGCTGCTTGTAAAGTAGGAGGAACAGAAAATGCCTAAGGCTGGGAATAATGAGAAAAGAAGGAACAGTAAAAGGAGCAGAAGTAGAGGGCAGAAGAGAACGAAAAACACCTATTTTTTTCTTTCTTGACATAGTTTTGGAACCAGATGGATATTGCTATGGTCAACTGTACCATCATCCCGTCAACTGTACCATCATCCCGTCAACTGTACCATCATCCCGTCAACTGTACCATCATCCCGTCAACTGTACCATCATCCCGTCAACTGTACCATCATCCCGTCAACTGTACCATCATCCCGTCAACTGTACCATCATCTGGGAGCTGTGAGTGGGGAGTGGCCTATGTATAACGATAGTCTGGGTATGGCCTGACATCGATGTGGGGTGAAGAAAGGCAATTCTGAGCACAGGGAACAGTTTGATCTAAAAGGCAACCACATTCAAGGATTGCCGTTCCACCTGGAAGAACTCAGTGGTCATGGACTTCTGTCCTGAGTGTTCTAAGCACTTCATTCTTGGTTCTCAGATGATGGTTACCGGGAGAGGGTATAAAAGCTGAAGCTCTATATGGGAAACAGCTTGTCTGATTCTTGGTCTCATCCTGGAAGAGCTGACCAAGGCTTCCCAGGCCACCAGGGTGTAAGAGAGAACAGGAGGGAATGTAAAAGATTGCACAGTCCCTAAAGAAATGGGAAGACCGGCTTGTGACTCCACTGCCATCTGTCCACACCCTCCATTCATATATTGAAACACACAGCTGCTACAGCACTGTTGTTGTTGTTGTTGTTAGGTGCCGTGGAGTCAGTATCCGACTCATAGCGACCCTCATAGGGCTTTCTTTTTTTTTTTTTTCCTTTTTTTTTTTTTTTTTTTTTTGCGGTACTGGGGGTTGAACCCAGGGCCTTGCGCCTGCATGCTCTGCAAGTGCTGGACCACTGAGCTGCACCTCAGCCCATTTTTTTTTTTTTACTTTTTTTGAGACAGGGTCTTGCTAAGTTACGCAGACTGCCTCTGGTCTCGAACTTGCGATCCTCCTGCCTCCGCCTCCTGAGCCGCTGGGATCACAGGCGTGCGCCACCACGCCCGGCTCTCATAGGGTTTTCAATGGCTGTTTCGGGATTGCCTTGGGAGTGGATTGCCAGGTCCTTCTCCCATTTTTGCGGTGCTGGGAATTGAACTCAGGACCTCAGAGACTGCAGGGCAGCGCTCTACCAACTGAGCTAAATCCCAGCCCCACAGCACTGTTAGGCAGTCCCTAAATCTTCTAAAAGGGCTGTTGAGAGCAAAGTAATAACTTGTCTGATTAATGAGCCCTGGACAACCTCTGGCCAAGATAAACAAGGGGCATAGTCTCTGATCCTCCATGCTTCTGCCCAGCCTCTGCAGTCAGCTGGTTTATAAACCACCATCTTTTTATCCAGACTTGAGGAATGTAAATAACTAAAATTACTGTGTCTTCACAGCCCTACTCTGTGACAAGTGCCTCTCAACCATCCCAGGAAACAGAGACCACATCCATCTCTATTTTGTGTGTCTGTGAGACATGGCGAGATTTTTCACCCACTATCCGCACAGTAGGAGCTGGGATTTAGCTCAGTTGGTAGAGTGCTGTGCTGCAATCTCTGAGGTCCTGAGTTCGATTCCCAGCACCGCAAAATGGGAGAAGGACATGGAAACCCACTCCCAAGGCAATCTCAAAATAGTCAGCCATTGAAAACCCTATGAGGGTCGCTATGAGTCAGACTTGACTCGACGGCACCTAACAACAACAACAGCATCACAGTAAATTACCGCACCTGGATTGGGATACACTTAGAACTTTACTTCGTGAGCCCCTACGTACCCCGCTCATCCTCGGGGCCAGCTATATCCTCCAGTCTAACCAAGCAACTCAGGGAGTTGCCTCCAGGGACTGGCCTTGCTCAGTACTGAAGCTGATAATGAACTCTGAGCCCATCTGGTACTTGTGTCCATTCTTGATAGGATGGAACTTGAGGAGGAGGAGGGGGAGGTCTGGTAGGACCTAATTTCCAAACAGCTTGTCAGAGCTATTTTCACCTCGGAGAGGTTTAATATAAATAACCCAATTAATCACAAAGGTTGCTTTTAGTAACATTTTAGTCTTTTTTTCCATCTTCTTAGTAACACTGCTTTATACCCAGCAGCAATAAAAATGGGAAGGAATTCCTTTGAAATGAATAAAGTTTCTAAAAGGGAAATAATGAAGCAAGATAACCTAATGGACCAGGTGCTCAAAAATTGGCAACTGCAAGTCGGGCGCAGTGCCGCACGCCTGTCATCCCAGCGGCTCAGGAGGCGGAGGCGGGAGGATGGCAAGTTCGAGACCAGAGGCAGTCTGCATAACTTAGTGAGACCCTGTCTCAACAAGTAAAAAAATGGGCTAGGGGGTGCAGCTCAGTGGTCCAGCACTTGCAAAGCATGCAAGCGTAAGGCCCTGGGTTCAACCCCCAGTACCGCAAATATAAATAAAAAATAAATAAATAAATAGAATTTTAAAAAATGGCAACTGCCATCCTCTGTGCCTGGGTCCAAATGATCCGCTAAATGGACAGGATGAGAGAGCCCCTGAGCTCTGGGCTTCCTCATATACTGTTTCCTACAAGCCTGGGCTCAATTCAGATCTTCTGAGCAAGATCCATGGGAGCGGTTTCTTGGATTGTTTTTTTATCCCCATGACAAGTTTAAAGTCCCAGACGCCAGACAAGAAAATCTCAGAATCCCCAAGGGCTGAGCACAGTCATCAAATAGTTTTAATAGAAAACGTATCAAAATGATACGTATTTCTTATTTTACAAGTTCTGAAGGCACAGAATTGCTTTTGTTATCTCTGGCGGACAAAATGATAAAGGTTACAGGGAAGTGGATTTTCACCAGATAGGAAGAACCTTCAGGCAATGAAGTTAAGCAAAACTGCAAGAGCCAGGCTCCTTTTGGGGCAGGAAGCTTCCCATCTGAGGTATCTGGACACAAATGATCAACGACAGGCGGGGAAAGGAGACTCTCACACAAAGATGGCCAAATAAAAATCTGGGCGGCCATCACCTATTCCTGCAGCCATAGCCCTGTGGCCTCCGATGCCGTCAGATCTCAGAAGCTAAGCGGGGTTGGGCCTGGTTAGCATTTAGATGGGAGACCGCCTGGGAACACCAGGTGCTGTAGGCTTGGGAGAAGGACCTGGCAACCCCATCCCAAAAATCAATCTGCCATTGAAAACACTATGAACAGCAGAGAAGCACTGACAATAGTGTTTCCCCTGTTGTACAGAGGGTCAATATGAGTCAGATACCGACTCAACGGCACCTAACAACAACAATAACCATCCCGTATAACAAGCAGCACTGGAATTTTTTCCCACTAAACCGGCTATCTCCGTGGAGTCCTATGGCAAGGGAGTCCAGCCTCTGCTTCGCGTGTTTGTTTTCTCAGTTTCATTCTTTGTTACGCCTCAGCTGCAGAGAGAAAAGAGCAGCCTCGGCATACCTGGATCACGTTGCCGTACTGGATGACGGTCCCCAGCAATTTCCTGTTTTCTGTCTCATTTTGCTTCTTTTCCAAGTCTGCAGCATGCTATACAGTGGAAAGGGAAGACTGGTCACAAGGAGGAAACAATAGGCTATAGTTCTCTGCAGCAAAGCAAAACAAACGTCACCAGTGAACAGGAGAACCACAGAAATAAGCAGATCCCTAAGTACACCCCGAGGCTATGTGGAATGAGCCAAGCGTCTGCAAAGCCAATCCACTCGGACTTTACTTGGTTGGCCTTTCTGGCTTCTTTAAAATCAGTGTTTCTCTTTATAGACAGAGTTTCTCTTTATAGGAATTCATAGACATTTGCTTACAGAGAGATTAGTCAAAAGCTTTTATATTTTAAAAGAAAATAGAGTAAGGTCAAGGGGTAATTTGCATTCTGTTTTTATGACTTGTAAAAAGTTTTCTTTGAGGCTATGGAGTAAAGTAAGACTGGTTTTCAACATTGGTTTGGAGCGGTTTGTGGTCTCATGATCTTGAGTGTGTTATTTAACATCTGTGAGTCTGTTTCCTCATCTGTAAAAGGAAGATAAAAATGCTACCCACATCTCACATAAATCACATTGCATGCCTGGTCACTGTAACACAAATGGACTGTTAACGATTATTGTTGTCATTGTTGTTAGGTGCCAATCGAGTTGGGTTCAACTCATAGCGACCATATGCACAACAGAAGGAAACACTCCCAACACTGTGCCACGCCCAGCACTATTGTCAGTGCTTCTCTGCTATTCATAGGGTTTTCAATGGTTGGCTATTTCATGAGTGGGCTGCCAAGTCCTTCTCCCATTTTTGTAGTGCTGGGGATCTAATCCAGAGTCTCAGAGAGTGCAGAGCAGCACTCCACCAACTGAGCTAAACCCCAAACCCAACTATTATGGTTAGACATTAATTAAAACTTAATTTTCATATTAATTCCTTGATGAGAATAGGATTCCCAATTTTTGGTTGGGGAGCTCTTTGAGTAAGGGTTTTGCTAAATTGCCCAGGCTGGCTTCAAATTCTCAATCCTCTTGCCTCGAGCCTCCCATGTGCTGAGATGACAGGCGTGCACCATGTCGAAGAATCACCCTGATTTTTAAGAGATAGTGACATTAAAAAGTTTGGTCAAGCTGGGCATGGTGGCTCATGTCTGTAATCCCAGAGGCTTGGGAAGTGGAGGCAGGAAGATCGCAAGTTCAAGACCAGAGGCAGTCTTTGTAATTTAGCGAGACCCTATCTCAAAAAAAGTTAAAAAAAAATGGGCTGGGGGTGCAGCTCAGTGGCCCAGCACTTGCAAAGCATGCAAGTGTGAGGCCCTGGGTTCAACCCCAGTACCATAAAAAAAAAAAAAAGTTTGGTCAACATCATATAGGTAGTTGATCAGTGTACAAAAGACATTTGCTGAACTGTCTTCTCAACTTCTGTGTACATTTCAAATTTTGCTTCAGAGTGGGTTTTTTTGTTTTGTTTTGTTTTTTGTTTTTTGTTTTTTTTGCAGTACTGGGGGTCTGAACCCAGGGCTTCATGCCTGCGTGCTTTACAAGTGCTGGATCACTGAGCTGCACCCTCAGTCCATTTTTTTACTTTTTGAGACAGGGTCTCGCTAAGTTACGCAGACTGCCTCTGGTCTCCAACTTGCGATCCTCCTGCCTCTGCCTCCCAAGCTGTTGGGATTACAGGCTTGCACCATGGTGCCTGGCTCACAGTGTTTTATTTTTTAATCATGTTTATTAAGTAACAGAGACACCCTTCAAATCCACATTCTGGTTAGCACCAAATCTGCAGAGTTACCAATAAGGCTGGGAGACATTATCAGTCTAAATTTGGCACGCTAGGAAACACAGAGAAGCTAAACAAAGGGTTCTCAAACAGGCTTCCAGGGCCACCCCCGATGCATTATCTCTTATTCATGTACCTGCACCCCTCTGAACGGACTGTAAGCACGTAATAATAATGCTACAGGAGAACTAGGTGCATCCTAGGCAGTCAGTAAACAGTTGTTCCAACCTGTCCTCCAACTCTAGACTGGACAAAAGGCAAGCAAAATAACAGGAAAGAAATTCAGTATGAGAAAGAATGGGAAATAAAACCGTGGCAACCAGTAACGCAATTCAGAAGTGGTTCCAACATTCTCTCCCTATCCATTCCCCATTCCTTGAGGAAAAATACTACCAGGTGCCAATGGGTCCGTTTTCCCAGGTAGTAAGTCTTCATTTTCACAAGGTCCGTCTGCATTTGGTCTTGGGGCTTCAACATATGAGATTTACCATGTAGGTCAGGGCACTTCACGTCACCACGTCTCACTCGGTTCTCTCATCAAAATGGGACAAGGCAAGTATTTCAGAACTGTTATAAAGGTTAGGGAAAATGCATGCCAGACACAGTGTAGGCATTCACACTATTTCTTTGTTTATGCATCGATGGATGGATGCAGGCATTAGGTGTTGGGGATCAAACCCAGGGCCTATCACATGCTAGGGAAATGCTCTAGCATGGAGCTACACCTCTAGACCCTTCCAGAAATTTGATTTAAACCATTATTATTATAGACAAGTTTCTATATGTAAGAAATGTTCCGATGATAAAAATTTCCAAAGGTGACCTATGTTGGCCGGATCAAGAATCTTTGTTTCCTTCAACTTCAGTATCTGGTATTTTTAGAAGGGCACATTTTTTGAAAACAAACTTCAGGAAGCAATCCTAACCCCAAACAAAACTGTACTACAGAAACTCAATGATTTGCCTACATTAATGCATGTCACTGTAAGCTGACCATGTCTGTTTCAGCTCTTGAAAACAGTGGTCCAATCACCGGCCTCCCTCCCCCTTTTTGGAGTTAGTTACCAGTCTCCTTGGCTCAGGTACTCAAGGATAAAAGCCACCAGGCTCCAGATCCAGCCAGAAGTGAAACTAGTGTAGACAACATGACAATCCTTGGCCTCCACGCTGCTCTCCACTCTCTCTTCCACATCTGTAAAACGCTCTCCCTTAATTGGCCCCCATCTCTTGCTCTCTCAGCTTTCACGCTTGTACTTCACCCCCCCCCCCCCAGATCTCTAAAGTACCCACAGGTTTTGCAGGTACTTTTTCAAAACACAACACTGGACTGGATCAATCTGGAATAAAAGCTTAGACTTGGTACACAGGGATGTATTATTTCTGCTAAGCAGTTCTCAGCTAATACTGACTGGAAAGTCAAGAGGAAAAAAATATCAAAAGGAGAAAAGTTAACAGACCCAGAAAAGTAAAATGTAATATTTTCCAAAAAACAAACATACTTTGTCTCTGCTTAAAACAAGACACTGTTAGGATTCACAGGTAGAGAATTCCTAAGTACCATTTCTTGGACTCCAATGATTTAAGGGCCCCTCTTCAAGACAGAAATCTCAAGAACATTCACCTTATCCTCAACAATTTCCAAGGGCCTCAGTTTAAGACAGACTCATCTAAAGCACTGCCTGCAGTCATAGTCCTGTGGCATCTGATCCTGTCAGATCTTAGAAGCTAAGCAGGATCGGGCCTGGTTAGTACTTGGATGGGAGATCACCTGGGAACACTAGGTACTGTAGGCTTGAGAGACAGACCTGGCAACCCACTCCCAAAAATCAATCTGCTATTGAAAACCCTATGAACAGCAGAGAAGCACTGACAATAGTGTTTCCCCTGTCATATGCAGGCTCGCTATGAGTCAGACACCGACTTGATGGCACCTAACAACAACAACAATCTAAAGCATTAAGTTTCTACCTACACTAAAACTAAGTATAAAAGCAGCAACTCAATGGTTACTAGCATATCTAAAAAGAAACGTCAAATTAGTCATCAAAAACGTATCTATTCTATATTAAAGACTGACTAAAGTTGGGCTGGGATTTAGCTCAGTGGGTAGAGCACTGCACTGCAGTCTCTGAGGTCCCGAGTTCAATTCCCAGCACCGCAAAAATGGGAGAAGGGCCTGGCAATCCACTCCCAAGGCAATCCCGAAACAGTTAGCCATTGAAAACATTGAGGGTCGCTATGCGTCGGATACCGACTCGAAGGCACCTAACAACAACAACAACAAATACCAAGTTGGACCTGACTTGATGACACCTAACAACAATAAATAGCAATGGCGCTAAAGAGCCAGGGCATATAAAAGGTAAAATGAACAGAAAACAAGAAAATTGGAGAACAGAATCTAAGTCCTTCTCTGAAAGACATCCTCAAATTTCACATCTAAAACTCCGTGAAAATTATCTGTAAAAACTCTTATTTTTGTCAGTCAGTTCAACGATACCTGAGTCTATGCATCACTGTTGATTAAACAAACCCCAAAAGCATCAAGCTTATGGATTGTTCTATGAATCCATTTTTTTTCCTGTCAGTTCTCTTTAAGGAGAAAAATGTCCAATTCACCTTTTACTAAATGCACAAATACCAAATGCGTTCATCTGAACTCTCACATCAGTCCTTAGACAAGTCCTTTCACACAATCAAACTTGGTTTTTAAATAAGAGCATCCATCTTGATTTCCACGTTCCACAGGCCAGGCAATAGGTAGATAAAAAGTTAGCAAAGTACAGGCTACACTGGGGCCCACCGACCAAGGGTCCTGTCACCTTTGAAAAGAGTGAGCTCTCAGTTTGTCATCTCTCTCAAGTATATTCAAAGAATGGCCCCACGCGGCAACACAGGGAACAGGCACAACCTTCCCACGGGATAATCTGACAATACAGACCAAAAAGCGTTTCAACAAGCATGACTTGAATTTAGCTGTTCTGTTTCTAGATAACCTGGTATGCTCACAAGGCCATGCCAACTTCTGTTTGGAGCCGTACTAGGGTGTTGAACCTAGGGCCGCCCACATGCAAGGCAGATGCTCTGCCACTGCGCCTCATTGCCTGTTTTTATTTTTCATTGTGAGACGGGGTCTTGCAACATTGTTGCAGGCTGCCTTGTCCTTTAACTGTCAATCCTCCTGCCGTAGCTCCCAAAATTATTGGAATTAAAGATACATGCCACAGCACCCAGATTAATGCTTGTTGTTTTTCTTTCTGTTTTTCCAAAATGGCAAAAACTGTCAGGATCGTGAATACTGCTCTCTCCCTCCCTTCCTCATTGGGATTTGTTGTTGTTGTTAGGTGCCATCTAGTCGGTCTCCGACTCATAGAGACCCTCATAGGGTTTTCAATGGCTGACTGTTTCGGGATTGCCTTGGGAGTGGATTGCCAGGCCCTTCTCCCATTTTTGCAGTGCTGGGAATCGAACTCGGGACCTCAGAGACCGCAGTGCAGCACTCTACCAACTGAGCTAACTCCCAGCCCATTGGGATGGGTTATCTAAAATTACAGTATTGCTATACAGTGGAGTAACCATGTAGCCATTATAAATGAGGATAGAGATTCCTATTTATTCCTAATGAACAGAAAAAATTAAAGCACTAACAGTTTAAAATCTCCCTGTGCGGAAGTAAGAGTCACATCAAAATAAAAAACCAAGGTCTTCTTTAAGGAATAAGAGTTAGGGATCAAATCAGTTAATTTTTTTTCCTTTTCCTGTGCATATATGTTTTGGAATTCTTTTCATGTCGTACTCATGGGCGTAATTTCTTTGAAAACATCTTCCTTGTGTCTCTGTGGCAAGTACAGCCTGGGTGTTTTTAACGTCATTTGAAACCTGTTAGGTTTCCATTCTTCAAAAAAAAAATCCTGAGCCAGGCACAGTGGTGCACGCCTGTAATCCCAGCGGCTCAGGAGGCGGAGGCAGGAGGATCGCAAGTTCGAGACCAGAGGCAGTCTGCGCAACTTAGCGAGACCCTGTCCCAAAAAGTTAAAAAATGGGCTGGGGGCGAAGCTAAATGGTCCAGCACTTGCAGAGCATGCAGGCGTGAGGCCTTGGGTTCAAGCCCCAGTACCACAAAAAAAAAAAAAAAAAAAAAAAAATCCTCATAAATGAAACGCCTGCTATTCCTCTCCCATGCACACTGGATTGAACAATGTTTCAATTTCTAAGGAAGAAGACACTCTGTGCTATGGTTCCTACCGCTGTCACTCACCAGTGACATTACCATGTTCCCTAAACAACATCAAGGTCAACCCCATTATAGTCACTTGATCTTTTATTTCAGAAATAAAGAAACCATTATTAAATTACTACCGAAAAGTCACTGGAACAGTGGGGAAAGGTTATTCATTTAAGGTCAACAAGGTATGAATTATGTAACGTCATATTGAATTAAGGCTTCAGAAAATAAGCAACACAGAACATAGGCTGCAAAAGACAATGAATATTTGTCAAACTTCTGGTTCTTTCTGGTTTGTCAAAGCTAAGCCTTCATTTAAGTGATCATTTATCAGAATCCAAACAGTGTAGCCTGCAGCCGTAGCCCTGTGGCATCCAATCCCATCAGATCTCAGAAGCTAAGCAGGGTCAGGCCTGGTCAGTCCTTGGATAGGAGACCACCTGGGAACACCAGGGGCTATAAGCTTGGGAGACAGACCGGTAACCCACTCCCAAAAATCAATCTGCCACTGAAAACCCTATGCACAGCAGAGAAGCACTGACAATAGTGTTTCCCCTGTTGTACAGAGGGTCGCTATGAGTTGGATACCGACTCGACGGCACCTAACAACAACAACAACAACAAACGGTGTAAGTGCCCATCTCAAAGGAAGAGGTAAAGGGATCTTCGGAAACAGTAGCCAAGACCTTTAAAACAAATTCTGTGATCCGCAGGCCAGGTAAGCTCATTTTGCCAAGACACTTTTGGGAAATCATGACAAGAGGAAAACCTACCTCTTCCTGCAGAAGGAATGAACACACAGTAACCAGCCACTAGATGTCATTCTCCTTCAGAGCCCTGTTTATTTTGCTTATCCTGGGCAAAAGGAAGTCAAGTGGTCTAGACAACTAATTCCTTAAATGGCATTCATTTAAAATACTCTGACCTCTGACTGGGGCGCTGCACAGTAGTTGACAAAAATAAAAACGAAAACACACTGGAGATTGGCCATCAGCCCCCAAAGGCAAGTGGCTGCCCAAAATACAACATTCAGTGACGACACTGAAACATGCAGATGACTTTCAGACAACCAGAGGAAAGTTCCAACAAGGGAGGACCCTCACAGAGACTAGCACGAGCCAGCAACCAAGACCTCCAGGTCCCATCAGTCATCTTACGTTAGAGAAAATAACCAGTTTCCCTTTATGGTTTTTTAAAGCCAAACAGCATGAAAGAGATAATTCATATTCCTATTCCTCCTCTTCTTTCTCCTCCTCCTCCTCCTCTTCTTCTTCTTCTCTCCCTCTCTCTCTCATAAGGAGTTAAAAGTTCTCAATCACCTTTAGGAGTGGATTTTTTCAGCTGTACTGTTTTTCACAGTTCATTTGCAGGAAGGAGCATCAAAAGGAATTGCTGATGAAACGTAATGTGCAGATCACAGGTTGCAAACAGGACTAAAGACTCACAGCCAGCTTCCGCCTGAGCCATGCTGGGGTGGCGCTAGGCATATGTTTTAAGTCTTAACTGAATCAGCTACTGACAACATTTTAAAAATTGAGATATTACACATAAAAGCATGGGTTTTTATCTTCTCTGAAAGCAGAAGATATGCACAGCTTTCAGCCCACGCTCCCACGGGGTCATAGCGGGAGGTGGAGCTGCCCCCTCAGTACCCACACATTCCAGTAGCAAGGCTGCCCTCCACACCCCCTTTATTCCTGTTGGCCTCATGCTTGGCCAAGAGGAATGTGAATCTGCAGCCCCTGCTTCAAAAAGCAAAGGAGAAGGAAAAGTTTGAGAGGTACTACGAAGATATCGGGCTGGGATTTAGCTCAGTTGGTAAAGCACCGTTCTGCAGACTCTGAGGTCCCAAGTTCGATTCCCAGCACCGCAAAAAATGGGGAAAGGACGTGGCAATCCACTCCCAAGGCAATCCCGAAACAGTTGGCCAGGGAAAACACTATGAGGGTCTCTATGAGTCAGATATGACTTGACGGCACCTAACAACAACAACAACAACAACAACAAGATCTCATTAGCAGAACAATCTTCATATCAGGGAAGCAAAGGTGGGGCAACTAAAAACACACAGGTATTCCACAAAAATCATGTACATGGACGTGTTGGGGAGTGTTTCGTTCTGCTGTACATAGGGTCACTAGGAGTCAGACCCAACTCAAGGGCCTAACAACAACTTCCAGAAAGAGAACCCCTCAGGCATCTGCGCTGAATAGCTCCCCCTTGGAGGGTGCAGAATGGAAGAACATTCCCCATCCCCTCAATGAGCAGCCTATGTTCCCAGCACATCCACCTCAGGCCTAAAGGTGATCCTCCAATGCCTGGGAGGCGAGGTGGGGTTGAGGTGTTCAGGAGACAGGCAGGCTGGACACTGAAATGCCTGGCTCGGTCCTATGCAAGGCACTATCATCCATCCCATACGATTTTATGGCTAGCTGGACACTCACACAGATTAAAAATTACCTGTAATTACCTGAACCCAGCACCTCACTCCATGTTACACACCCTCGCAAAGCATGGCTTTTATGTAGATGTATGAGTACTCTCATCAATACATCTTCCAAAAAGACTTCTTGTTGTTGTTAGGTGCCGTCGAGTCGGCATCCGACTCATAGCGACCTTCATGGGGTTTTCAATGGCTGTTTCTCGGAATTGCCTTGGGAGTGGATTGCCAGGTCTTTCTCCCATTTGTGTGGTGCTGGGAATTGAACTCGGGACCTCAGAGACTGCAGCACAGCGCTCTACCAACTGAGCTAAATCCCAGCCTCCAAAAAGACTAAGTACTGCTAAATGCAGATAGAGGCTACTATGCTTTCTTCATAATATGACCAAGAGCTGCTGGCCATTTTGGAAAACCACGTCACAGATAACATGATTTTTGCATCTTCAGTACTGTATACCTGTTTCAGTCATGGTCTCTGAACCAATAGTCACGGTGTTTGAACAAAGACGTACAAGCACTGATCTCCTTATGTCTCTTTAAGAGTAGCTGATTCTAAGCATTAACTTAAGTATGCAACTTCTAATGTATTTCTTTCCTTTGGTTTCTCCTTTGTAATTTATTATTTTACCTTATTTTATTTTTTGAGACAAGGCCTTGCTATGTATCCCTGGCTAGTCTCAAACTCAAAATCCTCCTGCCTCAGTCTCCCAAGTACTGGGACTACAGGCATGTACCACCATGCCCAGCTCTATAATTCACTTTTTCAATGTGGTATCTGTGAATTTTATTGCACATCTGTAAAGCTATATTATATTTGCTATGAAGAGAGAACAATGAGTCACGGAAAATTAAGTAAATATCATTACTATAATAATGATATAATTCTTCTTTTTTCTTTTTCTTTTTTTTTTTTTGGCAGTACTGGGGGTTGAACCCAAGGCCTCACGCTTGCATGCTCTGCAAGTGCTGGACCACTGAGCTGCACCCCCAGCCCATTTTCTTTTTTTTTGAGACAGGGTCTCACTAAGTTACACAGACTGCCCCTGGTCTCCAACTTGCGATCCTCTTGCCTCCACCTCCCAAGCCGCTGGGATTACAGGCGTGCACCACTGCGCCCGACATAATGATGTAATTCTTGAAGTCCTCAAAGTAATCTCGAGGCACCAGGTCTTTGCTCCCATAGTTTCTTCTATCCTCTGCCTCCTCCAGATGCCTCAGACTGTTAATTCCCTCTTCCTCCAGGAAGCCCTCCCTGACCACTGTGTCACAAACCCTTAGCCAGCAAAGACAGATTCTGGCTCTGTCTGTGCTCCTCCCACCTCAGATGATGTGCCTTGTAACACAGTACTTGTCACACTGGCTTCTTATTACCTCTCTATTTTGCATATACTATGAAGTTCCCAGAGGGTTAAGGTTCTGACACCATTCTATCCCCAGTACCTAGCACAGTGCTCATTCCTCATTCCGCAAGTACTTCTGGAGGGTCTGCTGGGTGCCACACACTATGACAGAAGCTGGGGCTACACCAGCGGACAAGAGACAACAGCACGACCTTGCAGAGCTGTCATTGTAAGGAGTGAGGCGTATTTAAAGGAATTACTAAATATAACTGCAGACTACGATCAGCACCGAGGCAGACGTAAACAGGGATCTGTGATGGAGAAAATAAACTGGACGTCTCTCAGGGGAGGGGTGGGGAAGAACTTGCTGAGATGATGAGGAGCCTGAGACATGAAGGATGTAAAGGTCCTGGCTTTTAAAAAGCCAGGAAAAAGATGTTCTAAGCGAGACAACCCCCACGTGTCTGTCAGCTTGTCATGCTGTGGGGGCTTGCGTGTTGCTGTGACACGGAAAGCTATGCCACTGGGATTTCAGACACGGCAGAGCCACCCATGGTGGCCAGGTTTTGGCTGAGCTTCCAGACTAAGACACACTAGGGAGAAGGACCCGGCAGCCCACTCCCAAAACAGCCACTGAAAACCCTATGAATAGCAGAGAAGCACTGTCAAATTTAGTGCCAAAAGATGAGCCCCCCGGGCTGGAAGGCATTCAAGAAACCACTAGGGAAGAGTTGTCTCCTCAAAGCGGAGTTGACTTTAATGATGGGAATGAAGTAAAGCCACTGGGACCTCCATTTGCTGATGTGGCACAACTCAAAACAAGAAGAAGAAACATGGGCTGCAACAATGGGCTCAAACATGGAAAGGTCGTGTGCATGGCACCGCATTGGGTAGTGTTTCATTCCGTTGCATTCAGGGTCACTATGAGTTGAACGGGGCTGGGATTTAGCTCAGTTGGTAGAGCACTGTGCTGCAGGCTCTGAGGTCCTGAGTTCAATTCCCAGCACCGCAAAAATGGGAGAAGGGCCTGGCAATCCACTCCCAAGGCAATCCCGAAACAGTCTGCCATTGAAAACCCTATGAGGGTCGCTGTGAGTCAGATACCGACTCGACGGCACCTAACAACAACAACAACATGAGTTGAATATGACTAGAAGGCACCTAACAACAACAACAACAACAAGCAGTACAAGATCATAAGACCCAAGTAAGTCAGTGGTGCTCAAATAAAATAAAATAAAAGTTAATTGGGTTGGAGTTCAGCTCAGAAGCTCCAAAGGGAAAATCAAAGTCCGCCCAAGCATGACCCTCCAGACAACAAGAAAAAGTCTGGACTTCATCTTAGGTGCAACAGGAGCACCTACTTGTGCGTCCTCACACTGAGCTACTATGAGCGCGTGGAGGCTCGGGACCCAGCTGTGCATCCCGCTAGAGCACCAAAGCCTTGTCTGAACCATTCATGCTGGAAGAAGGGGTCCCTTCAGATGCCACCACTCCTACCAAACGCAGCTGGTTACACCATCATATCCAAGTCAAAATGGAGTGGGCTGGGGGAAGATGACCTCATGAGCTTCTCCATGCCCACAGAGCCTCTGGGCCTCCGAGGATCATTGCTGAGCACCAAGAGACCTCACACTGTTCATTCAGTCCACCATGCAGGTGCCTCATAGCTGTCCAACCCTTCTGTAGGCCTGAGGGACACAGTAATAAGCAAACTGAGGGGCTGGAGGCGCAGCTCAGGGTTAGAGCACTTGTCCAACACGTAAAGGGTTCTGGGTTCAACCCCTAGTACTGGAAAAAAAATGTTATTTGTTTAAGCTGGGTGGCATGGTGCCTGCCTATAATCCCAATGACTCAGGAGGCTAAAGCAGGAGGATCACAGGTTCGAGGCCAGAGGCACCTGCATAAGTGAGTGAGACCCTGCCTTTAAGAGAAAACATAAAAAAGGGGCTGGGGGTGCAGCTCAGTGGTAGAAGACTTGCCTAGCAAGTATGAGGGCCTCAGTTCAATCCCTAGTACTTGGGTGGAGAAAAAAAAAAAAACACAAACAAAACAGACACAACCTTTGGCCCTGATGTAGAGTACATTCAGGGGTACCAGGAGACAATCCAGAAACACAGCCATCAGAAAGACCACAAGTGACATGGAGAAAAAGCAGGACAAAGGGCAGGAAGTGGGTAGCAATTTCAGTACTTTTACATTGGATATATGTCAGGTCCTCTTTCTGAACCAGAGGTCCAAAACCCCAGGTAATGGTCCATGGCCTGTTAGGAACTGGGCCACACAGCAAGTGGGGAGCAGTAGAAGAGCGAGTGAAGCTTCATCTGTATTTACAGCCCACTCCCCATTGGCTCATATCCCAAAATCACCGTTTTCCATAAAACGAGCCCCTCGTGCCAAAAAGGCTGGAGACCACTATAAACATTTCAAAGAATTTCTACAGTGATTAGCCTCTGTGTGCTGGGCATCATGAGAATTATGTCATCATTTTACAGCAGAAACAGGTTCAGAAACCTGCTGTGGTCACACAGTACATCAATCGTGGAATGAGCACATCTTTTATACGTCAAAATAGTAAGATGGAAACAATGATGATAAACAAAATTTATTCAACATCAGCAAAAATGTATTAAGCATTGATTAGGTAGTCAGGAGGGCTGGGATTTAGCTCAGTTGGTAGAGCACCACTCTGCATTCTCTGAGGTCCAAGTTCAATTCCCAGCACCCCAAAAATGGGGGGATGTGGCAATCCACTTCAGAGGCAATCCCGAAATAGCCGTTGAAAACCCTCTGAGCATTGCTGTAAGTCAGACGCCACTCAGCAGCACCTAACAACAACAGCAGCAGCAGGGAGGAGGCACAGTTCATATGGTTGTGAAGTCTCATTTTACATGATTCTCACAGGCTGTTCCTGCGATGGTTACTGCCATCATTATTACCGTTTTACAGGTAAGTAGCACAGTTGGAGCCTGCAGCCATAGCCCTGTGGCATCCAATCCCATCAGATCTCGGAAGCTAAGCAGGGTTGGGCCTGGTTAGTACCTGGGTGGGAGACTGCCTGGGAACACCAGAAGCTGTAGGCTTGGGAGAAGGACCTGGCAACCCCCTCTCAAAAATCAATCTGCCATTGAAAACCCTATGAACAGCAGAGAAGCACTGACAATAATAGTGTTTCCCCTGTTGGAGCGAGTGAAGCTTCATCTGTATTTACAGCCCCAACTCACCCCAACACTGACAATAGTGTTTCCCGTGTTGTACAGAGGGTCGCTATGAGTCGGATACCGATTCAACGGCACCTAACAATGACAATAAGCAGAGTTGGAAAATCCTACATAACTTGCCTAAGATGACGAGTTAGAGAGCAGTGGAGGCAGGATTCAATCCTGGGCAGTCCGCTCCCACAGCCTGCACTCATAACAACTATTCTGCCCTAAGTCACCCCGGAAAGGGAACAGCTGAGGAAAGAGAGGCTGCCACACATCTTAAGACAGCTGCAGTCCTGTGGTCCAGCTCTCCTTGGAGTCCCCTGCCCTTTACCCCTCGTGAAAGAGCAGCAGGAAGCCAGTAGCTGGATCGGAGAGTTGCACAACCAACCCACCCCATAGCACACTCGGACACCTCCCAGGTGGCCACTCACGACCACCCATCACCCACGTGCCATCTCTTACGCACATGCAGTTTGTTGAGAAGCACGGCGTCTGTGGTGCTGTTGGCCCCAGGCTTGGCGGCTTTCCAGAACTGCTTCTGGGCAGAGTAGCGGTTCATAGGACATAGCTTGAAGAGGCAGTCTATAGAAGAAAAAAGCACAAACACCTGTTAGTGAGGACGCACACACACTTGATCTATGAAAAAAGCCCTTCCCTTTCTATTTATGTAAGGATCTATAAAATATGCTACACATACGTGATGGCACAAAGCCCCTTTACAAACCTCTCTTTTTCATATTCAATTCTTCTCACTGCGGTGTGAAGTTACAGATGAGGAAACCGGGGTAGAAAGGGAGTCAAATGTCCATTGTCACAGAGCTAAGTTACAGGCAGGTTTTTGGACACAGTGTCTACATCCAGGGCTCTTAATACTTCCCCCCATCGTTACCCACTTCACTTCATGGTAGACAAAGGTAAGGACAAATAGTCCTTGCTGTATCCAACAACATCTACGAGGATTACCTTATGCAAGCCCAAATATCTTTAGCCCCACTCAACTTTTTAATTTAATGCAATAATAGCCTAACTTTAGCTTCAATTGCCTAAATTGAGCCTATCTGGAGGTATGTCCTATAACAGTGGTTTTCAAGTGTCTGGGATGTGGTAGAACATATCTCAATTGGCAACGACACAATGTGTGTCCTCATGTCCCGTCAGTGCTTCCATTTCAGAAGCATGGATTGTACTTTACACACTGTCTTGGGCTGGGGTTAGCTCAGTTGGTAGAGTGCTGCTGTGAGCTCTCTGAGGCCCTGGATTTGATCCTCAGCACTGCAAACGTGAGAGGGACCCAGCAACCCACTCCTGAAATAATCAGCCACTGAAAACCCTATGAATGGCAGAGAAGCACTGACAGACTACCCGGGTGTCGGGGAGTGTTTAGTTCAATTGTACATAGGGTCGCTACGAGTCGGACTGACTCACCGCACCTAACAACAACAACAATTCACTGCCTTATGTAGCACAACCAACACTCACAACATGGACAAGTAGCATCAAAAGATTCCTGCACAGAAATCAACACACTACAAAATAAATAAATTGTAGAAAGAAAACATTGACGATAGCAGTAGTCTAACCCCAGCAACAAAAGAAAGGCAGAATTGATCCTTCCCTATTCCTCCTGCCAACCACTTCAAGGTAAAAATGATGATCTAATAAGATCTGAATGAAAGCCATCTAGAAGTTAAAACTCAGAGAAAGAAACATTTAAAATAGTTCTTAAATGGTGAAGCTTGCCATCAAAATGATAAAATCAATGATTTATCAAATGATAAAGCACTTATGTGCACTGAAGTATTAGTGGCAGTATGAAGCCACATGATTAACCAGACACTACACTACTGTTTAATCTTCATCTTTTTCATTAACTTCTGTTGTGCTGCTTGTTTTATAATCTATATATGAGTACAGTAACGCATACATGTAACTTGAAAAATAAGGTCACAAACATACACACGCAGTTTAGGCATATAGTCACTGAAGTTTTTTGATGGGGATATGCCATTCAAAAAGTTCAGACAGCTGGAGTTCAGACAGGGTAGAGGTCAGTGGGAGAGCATGTGCTTAGCACATGCAAGGCTCTGGGTTCGATCTCCAGCATAACCCCAAACCCCAAAACAAATGCAGAAATAACTGCTTTAGGAAACTGATATTTAAAGCTGACACTCATCCCTGAAAAGGTTCCATTTTGACATGCTGGGTTTTCAAACAGCACTTGTAGAGTAAAATTAATAAATCTGGAGCCAATGCTCAGATTTGGAAAAATTACATCCTGAAAGTAGGTCAGAACTATGTTGTTGTTAGGTGCCGTCAAGTCGTGGCCGACCCATAGCAACCCTCATAAGGTTTTCCACGGCTGACTGCTTTGGGGTTGTCTTGGGAGTGCACTGCCATGTCCTTCTCCCATGGTCAGAACTGTACACAGTATTTATTCTTATCTGTTCATTAAGACAGAGTCTTTTAAAGGACCTCTCACAGGTAAATACCTACTGATTGTCCCAGCCAAATAAACATCCTGAAGTAAGAAAAATCTATTTGCTATCAAGTACATAAACATTAGGCCTGCAGCCGTAGCCCTGTGGCATCTGGTCCCATCAGATCTCGGAAGCTAAGCAGGGTCAGGGCTGGTTAGTACCTGGATGGGAGACCGCCTGGGAACACCAGGTGCTGTAGGCTTGGAAGAAGGACCCAGCAACCCACTCCCAAAAATCAATCTGCCATTGAAAATCCTATGAACAGCAGAGAAGCACTGACAATAGTGTTTTGCCTGTTGTACAGAGGCTCACTATGAGTCGGATGCTGACGGACGGCACCTAACAACAACACATAAACATTAAGACCTTAATTCAGACAGCTCGTTGTTCTATCTAGGATCCACGAATTGTTACAGTGTACTGCACTCTCAAATACTCAACACTGTTAAAAAAAATAAAAAGATCATTTAATTGTGAAACAAAAGGTATTTTCACCATTTCTATAATCTCCTTCACCAACTTAGCATTTCTACCTAGTCTCAGACAGTTATAAGTTAAATACAGAACACTGACGCTCATCTTTATCAGGAATCTCAGACATCAACTGTTTTTATCACACGTGAAGCGCAGTGTCTAGGTCTTTAAAGAAAAACAGGATTCTGGAGGAACCTGTTTAAAAGATAAGGCTGCTCTCCCCACCTTTTGGGAAAGGCCCGGGACAGGGTCATTTGCTGTTTCAGCGGTGAGTTCATGGCGACACCGCAAGAGACAGTTTTCCTACCTGCTTACGGCACGTGAACTCTCCATTCACCTTGTGCATAATTGCAAACCACCACGAGGCTTTGGGCCAGAAGCAAACATCCTATCTTTCAACACAGGCCCCAGGGTGATACCCAGGCTGGGCCCAGATGACTTCCTTAAATAAACATACGGCTTTTAAAAAAGCATTCGCAGTACTTGTGATCCGCATTAAATTTTGATGTATGACTGACTTCACAGACAAAATGGAGTTAGCCACGTTAATTTTCAACAACAGGAAGACAGAGTGACCTACTTTTCCCCTAACAGTAACAACTTTTCCTTCCTCACGTAGTTCATATATTGATAGCTACATGGTTGTTGTTGTTGTTAGGTGCCGTGGAGTCCGCATGCATTCCAAAAACACTCGTTTAGGTTCATTTGGGGAACAATCAAGAAGGATCCATGACGCCGAGGGGTAACAGGAGTGGGAAGTACCGTTTTACACCTATGCGTGTTATTGCCAAGTCTCTTATCAAAACTTCAGGTAAAAACCTCACCGAAGGTGAGCGCATGAATTTTTTAAGCACCATCAATCCAGCCAAAGGCTTGCTGTAACTTTCACACCAGCTATTTTCCTTGGATGAAATGGAGCGCTGCATTGGAGGAAGTTTATTTACGACCGTCTGTGTAAATATAAGAGATGCTAAGTACTAGTAACAGAACCAAATTAGCCTTGCTGATTTTGCCCTGGCTCCCTGGTTGCTTAGCAACTGATTAGAAGTGAAAACTCAATTAAGCAATTCAAATGTAATGTTAAAGTAACCTGAATTTTTGAAATTCGGCGGCTCCTTATTGCCGCATTGCTATTTGGATGGCACAGCAGGGCAAAATTCAAGTCCTACTGGGTCCTGATACTGTGCAAAGTATTGAAGTACACCAATACAGGAAATCAAGTAGAACATATGAAATACCTACACGGAGGGAGGGCAGCATGAACGAGTGCACTTGGACACACGCGTGCACAACCATACTGTGGTTTGGTCTCATTCCAAAGAAATGCCACAAAGCAAATCTTACATGACAAGTGTTATCTTAGGACTTTGAGAAATGAGTTTCACTAAGCTTTCAAAAAACTTATCCTGGAATATCCCAAAACTTTAGCATAGTCCACAGTGAGTGAGCAGAGGAGAATTCAGCTGAAGAGTTGAGTTAAATATTAAGGGACTTGAGTGAGCTAGAAACCAGACAGAACAAGGCCATAGGCATCTTCCAGTGCTTACGTGTTGCCGCACTGCTTAGTAGATAATTAACCATCCAATCAGAACTTGTGGTAACAGGTAAGAGAAGATGCGAGTGCCAGGACAGGCCAGATGGGCCTTGAGCGCTCCTGGGTGGAGTTGTTGCTGTTAGGTTTCATCAAGTGTCCGACTCATAGCGACCCTCACAGGGTTCTCAATGGCTGACTATTTTGGAATTGCCTCAGGAGTGGATTGCCAAGTCCTTCTCTCATTTTTGTGGTGCTAGGAATCAAACTCGGGACCTCAGAGACTGCAGCGCAGCACTCTACCAACTGAGCGAAATCCCAGCCCCCAGGGTGGAGCAGAGGGGAGAAAGGAAACACGTCAGCAGACCCTCAGAGGTATCCCTGTCAGTGATTGCATCAAAAATAAGGCTGTCAAAGGTGAAACTCCTCCTTCTCCACACCATCTCCCTCCCCATCTATAGAAATGTAAACTGAAACTAAGGCGCAAGAGGGCTAGGATTTAGCCTCCCTAGCTAGGATTTAGACTGCACTGTGCTGCAGTCTCTGAGGTCCCGAGTTCAATTCCCAGCACCGCAAAATGGGAGAAGGACGTGGCAACCCACTCCCAAGGCAATCCCGAAACAATCAGCCATTGAAAACCCTATGAGGGTCGCTATGAGTCGGATACCGACTTGATGGCACCTAACAACAACAACAAGGCGCAAGAGGGAGGAGGGCAAGGACTTAGGGCCTAGGGATAGAACAGCCCAACTAAGCTGTTGAATTAAGGATTTAAATGCTCCATGATGTCTAGGGCTCGCGAAGCATTGGCAGCTAGGTCCCCCTGAGTCCATTCCAGCTCTCAGCTTCCTGAAGTCTATTCACAGACTCGATTACTATGGTAGTCCCCACGCGTCCAGGTAGAGTACGGGGTGTTGAAAATACAACAGTGAACCAGATACCAGAGTTTAAGGAAATCGTAGCAAACAGAGACAACTATAGTCCAACAGGCAAGTTGAATCACGGCAAGTTAAAAATATTAGAAATTAAATGAAGCAAATCAAACGTCGTATTCACGTGACCTTCCAAAATGTTGCAGCTGGGTGGATGTGTATTTCCCCTGTGTATTCAGATGGCTCTGAGGGCAAGAATGAGAGGCAAGAACCGTCTCTAGACACACTAGGGTTGCCGTGGGGAATCAGAACTTTACACAGGTCATCAGGACGATCTTTAGCACGGTGGCAACTGAAAAAAAGCTGAAGCATGAAAAGAAGGTGCCACGCTTGATTAAAAAAACAAAAAATCTGGGGGCAAAAATGTCCAGGCAGAGTCCAGAGGCTCTGAGCTGGGAGGTGGGGGGACCTTTACTACGTTGAAAGAAGAGCAGAGAGAGAAGGGCTGGAGAGTAGGGCCAAAAGCACAAGTTATAAGCCGGGTGCAGTGGCGCACACCTGTAATCCAGCAACTCGGGAGGCAGAGGCAGGAGGATCAGAAGCTTGGAGACCAGAAGCAGTCTGTGTAATTTAGCGAGACCCTGTCTCAAAAAGTAAAAAAATGGGCTGGGGTACAGCTCAGTGGTCCAGCACTTGCAGAGCATGCAAGCGAGAGGCCCTGGGTTCAACTCCCAGTACAGAAACCAAACAAACAAAAAGCACGAGTTATAAGAGCTATCGCTGAAGCAGCAACTAAACAACGAGAGGCGGAGGCGGCATCTCGCAGGGCTGGCCAGCCTGGTGGGGCGTCTGTGTCATTCCAAAAGCAATGGGAAGCCACTCAGGAGCCTTAAGCAAAGGAAGAACTTGGTCTGGCTCACATTTCTAGGAGAGCTTTCTTAATGGTCATGGCATCTAGCAAGAAAGGGAGGGTTGGGGATGAGCACATTTGGGTGCAAAAAAGGAGAAATCGAGGCTTTTATTTTGGTTATTCTTAGCTTGAAATGTCTATGAAACATTCATCTGGTGCCTGTGGTGGTACCGCTATGGCATCAGATCCCATCAGATCTCGGAAGCTAAGCAGCGTCAGGCCTGGTCAATACTTGGATGGGAGACCGCCTGGGAACACCAGGTGCTGTAGGCTTGGGAGAAGGACCTGGGAACCCACTCCCAAAAATCAATCCGCCATTGAGAACCCTATGAATAGCAGAGAAGCACTGACAATAGTGTTTCGCCTGTTGTACATAGGGTGGCTATGAATCGGACACCAACTTGACGGCATCTAACAACACCAACATCTATCACATGTGAGTTCTATCATTTTTTTTTTGTTTTATTTATTTATTTATTTTTGCAGTATTGGGGGTTGAACCCAGGGCCTCGCACCTGCATGCTTTCCACTGAGCTGCACCCCCAGTCCATTTTTTTACTTGTTGAGACAGGGTCTCGCTAAGTTACACAGACTGCCTCTGGTCTCAAACTTGCAATCCTCCTGCCTCCGCCTCCCAAGCCACTGGGATTACAGGCGTGTGTGTCAATGCACCCGGCTGTGAGTTCTACAATTTTAGGGAAATTATATAACCTTTATAGGTTTTCGTTTCTTGCCCATAAAGGGAATAACCAAAATGGCCAACTCACAAATTAGCTTACAAGATTAAATTAACTACTTCACTTAAAGCACTTGAAACAGATCCCAACACAAAGTAAACACTGAATAAATACAGCCGCTATAATGGAACGGGCAAGCAAACGGCGCATTCATACCACAGTGCAACACAGGGAGGCCGCACTGCCATGAAAAACCAGCCACTCCTATCCACAACCACCTGGACCAGTCGCACAAACATTGTTTTACTTTCAGCAAAAGATGCCAAAGCAAAAAAAGAGAGTTCATTTATACTGAGTAAATACATTTATATGACATTCAAGAACAAGAAAACTAATTTATAATAACAGTATCAAAATGGTGGTCTAAAATATGTATGTAAAATTCCATCAAACAAGACACTGAAGGTTTGTGCATATACATATTTAAAAATACATGAGCACACACATATATGTAAGTATATATTTACATATATATATATATGTATGTATGTATGTATGTATGTATGTATATGTATGTATGTGAGAAGGACCTGGCAATCCACTCCCAAGGCAATCTCAAAACAGTCAGCCATTGAAAATCCTATGAGGGTCGCTATGAGTGGGATACCGACTTGACGGCACCTAACAACAACAACATGTACGTGTGTGTGTGTGTGTGTGTGTGTGTATAGTAACTCAATAAAAGAGGAAATGAGGTGCCATGGTGCACACCAGCAATTCCAGCTAACTGAGGAGGCTGAGGCAGGAGGATTCCAAGTCTGAGGCCAGAGGCAGCCTGCACAACTTAACAAGATCCTGTCTCCAAACAAAACATGTAAAAGGAGCAGGGGATGCAGCTTGGTGGTGGAAGACTTTCCTAGCATGGGGGAGGCTCTGGGTTTACCCCACTCCCCAGTATGGGGTGGGGGAGATGAAATGAAGGAAGATTTCCTGAAAAAGGCAAGGGCCTTGCTGATAAGGAAAAAAACAATGTCCCTTCATGGGAAAGGTTAACAGTGTCTGATTGCCATCACTAGAAAAACATGCTTAGTTTGGTCAAGGCTTGGGATGGGGTGGCTGGTTTATAATGAGAGGAGGAAGGGGGAAGCGAGGGAGGTAGCATTATAGACTCCCTGATGGCCTTGGTCATCTCTGTCACCCACCCAAGTCACCCAGGCAATGAGCCTTACCTGGTCCAATGCACAGTAGCCCAGAGAGACTGCAGCAGAGTCAGGCTTTCCCCCAATTCCCTGTTCTATCCAAACGGCTTTCCAAAATTAAAGGGCAATGGTTTAAAAACATCATCTCTAGTGAAATGATGTGGCATCTGGTATCTGCCTCACAATCATCATGGAGAGGGAAGCCGGGGGATATAGGGAGGAAAGTATTGGCCAGGGGTGGTGGTGGTGGTTGTCAGGTGCCGTCGAGTCAGTATCTGACTCATAGCGACCCTCATAGGGTTTTCAATGGCTGACTGTTTCAGGATTGTCTTGGGAGTGGGTTGCCATGTCCTTCTCCCATTTTGCGGTGCTGGGAATCGAACTCGGGACCTCAGAGACTGCAGAGCAGCGCTCTACCAACTGAGCTAAATCCCAGCCCGGCCAGGGGTTCGTGACAGTTAAAGGTGGTGCTACATGTTGTGGGGAGCCACGGTGGTGGGACTCGCTCAACTTCCCTGTAGCCTTCCATTTCTGCATAACACAAAGCTTTTAAAATGACCTTTGAAATTTACTTTCAAGTACAAAATTTTTATAAATATGAAGTATGTGCTGAGCAAGGTTATTTTTCTTCAAATCCTAGTTCGACATGAAGGGAGAGAAGGGAGGGAGGGGCCTCTCACCTAAAGAAAACAATACATTCTGGAAAAGAGAACATAGTTGGATTGGACCTGTCAGATGAGAAATTCAATGGACAGAGGGGATTTGAGAGACAGAGACAGAGAGACAGTGAGAGAGAGAGAGAAATGGATGCCCAGCTCTAAGTGACAGCTATAAAGAGCAAAGAACACTGTGCACTTTGGGCTAAAAACCCGTGCTGTGCGGAACTCTCCCGCCTCAGCACTTCTCAGAGTCAAAGGCAAATGGAATCTCATGGAGCACAGCCTCGGCCATTTCAAAAACTGTCCCCCCCGGAGAACTTCTGAGGGCAGGTCACAGCTACAAAAGGGCGTGCAGAAGGCATGGAACAGCCGGGATGAAAAGAGTTACATAAGCCACGGGGCTGGCCAGCCTGAGAGCCTCCTGGAAAAGCGTTCTTTCTACCAGAAACCTCCTAAGTAGGCTGCGTCTCTTGCCGTGATGTGATTGTGCCTTCAAACCCCCACCAAGCTGAAGACACAGAGCAAGGAAAGCCTGGTCCCTGGGTGTTGTGGCGAGCCAGGTGACTCCAGGATGTGTGGAGCACAGAGGCACAGCAAACCCATCCGAGAGACGAGAGGCAGGGAGGCGAGCTAATACAATGCCCCCGTCCACTGATCTGGAGGTTGGACATTAACAATGCCTTCCCTTTTGGTTTTCTCCAGGGTGTGTGGAGCACAGAGGCACAGCAAACCCAAGCAGAGAGACGAGAGGCAGGGAAGTGAGCTTTGCACATCTAAGGGACGGCCAGGGAGTGGCGCAGGAAGAGGAAGGTGTGATATAAAGACCAGGGGACAGGGAAACTGAGTGCCAGCCAGCCAGCCAGCCCCGCAGGCGCAGAACTGGCTGACGCTACTGTGCAACAGTCCAGGGCTCTCGGCATGGCCCACTGTCCAGACGCAGGAAGGACGAGGATAACCGACCTGCCGTCCCTCTTCCCTGAATCCCATTCGACCGCAGCACTGCCTTGTCCTCCCAAGCTCCCCATGGGGAATACAAGCCACAAGGCTGGCTGGGCAGAGCCGTCGCTGCTGGTTTGGACCCATTTCTCCACAGAGAGACAAGGACACAGGAAAGCACCAAGCCTGGGTCCTGCTCTGCTCCTGTTTTCCTGTTCTTCACTGGGGACCTGCTGACCCACCCCTGGGCAGTCCAGTCCTTCCCTTCCACCCCTGCACTCCCCAAACAAGCCCCCGCCACGTGTGGCCTGGGCAACCCACTCCATTACCTTTTACATTTCTCCATGTTAAACCTACCGTCTGTGAGCAGATTCCTTGCAAAAAGAGACCCTTTCACTGATCTTATGCCCAGCAAAAAGGAACTAATCAAAAACTCAGGACTCGATCAGAAACATCTTGAAGGCTGCTAGGCACACTGGCGTATGCCTGCAATCCCAGCCACTCCTGAGGTGGAGGCTGGAGGATTGCAGGTTCAAGGCTAGAGGCAGCCTGAGTAATTTAGCAAGACCCTACGTCAAGATAAAAAATTTAAAAATGAGCTGGGGGTGTAGCTCAGTGGCAGAACTCTCACCAAACATGCGTGGGGCCCTGGGTTCAGCCCCCCAGTACCACAAAACAAGAATCATGTATGTACCCTAAATAAATAGAAAAGTTGCTTTCTTAATTTATGACCTATGTTTCATTTGCTTACACTTTATTTTTATACTTGCAAACACAGCCCACGACCACACTATCTTTTTAAATCAAAATATCTGTCAAAAAGAATGATTGTCAAGCTGCTTCTCTCCCCCAGAACCCCCACCTGAAAGATACAACACACTCTGACCTCCAACAGTGGCTTAGAATCATTAAGATTTCCAAAGAAGGCAACTCAGGAATGACACCAACTCTCAAAAAAGGTGCTTTCATTGGAACAGTTTCTCAATTCCACCACTTATATTTTAGGCATCATCTGTAACTCTTTGTTGGGAAGGGCTGTCCTGTACATTGTAGGATGCTGCTACGGTGTGGTCCCCAAAGGCTGATGCACTAGAAACTTGATTCCCAATGTGGAAGTGTTGAGGTAATGGTAGCTTTAAGAGGCGGGGCCTAATGAGAGATGACTAGGTCTGGGGCTCCACCCCCATGAATGGATTCAGGCTGTCTCCAGGGAGTAGGTCTGGCCTGGTAGGAGTCAATCCCCAGTAGAGGAGGCTGCCACAAAAAAGAGTGAACGTGGCCCCTTCCCAGTCCCTTGGCACTAGAAACTTGATTCCCAGTGTGGAAGTGTTGAGGTAATGGTACCTTTAAGAGGCGGGGCCTAATGAGAGATGACTAGGTCTTGGGCTCCATCCCCATGAATGGATTCAGGCTGTCTCCAGGGAGTAGGTCTGGCCTGGTAGGAGTCAATTAATCCCCAGTAGAGGAGGCTGCCACAAAAAAGAGTGAACGTGGCCCCTTCCCAGTCCCTTGGCTCCTCTCACATACACATGCCCTCTCTGCAATGCAGCCTACTGGACTCTCCAGCCACCAGAATCAAGAGTCAAATAAACCTCTTATAAGCTACCCAGCCTCAGGTATGAATGAGCAAAGATGCTTAGCAGCACCCTGGGCTTTAGATATTAGTTGTCAATGGTACTATACCCCAAGTTGCAGCAAGCAAAAATGACTCCAGGTTTTGCCAAATTTCCTCTGGGGGTTAAAATCACGTACACTCCCATGAGACACAAGGTTAAGCCTTCCTCCCCATCTTTCTTATTAAACATTTAAAATGATGAATACAACAGAAAGGACAAAAGGCATTCTAGACCCTTCTGAATGTCTCAAAAGTAACTTATTTGCTGTATTTGAAAATCCCCCCCACACCACCACCTTTATTTTTGCAGTAATTGGGGTGAACCCAGGGCCTCACACCTGCATTTTCTGCAAGTGCTGGACCACTGAAGTGCAGCCCCAACCCATTTTTTTACTTTTTGAGACAGGGTCTCACTAAATTACGCAGACTGCCTCTGGTCTCAAACTTGCAATCCTCCTGCCTGAGTCCTGTGCCTGGCTGCTGTACTTAAAATTCTACTTGACGGCTGTAATTCTCTTCCTAAACTTGTCTGCCCTGCCTAAAATTCTATAGGGTTTTGAGTCTCAGCCCTGCTGCTTCTTCAAGTCACATGGGGAGCTTTTAAGGTAATACAATGCCCCTGTCCACAGATCTGGAGGTCGAACATTAACAATGCCTTCCCTTTTGATTTTCTGTCTCCAGCTCTTTGCACGTCACTATAATATTTGATTTTGTCTTCTTGAGCTGCCCTTTAAAATATTCCATTTAGTTCAACTTCATCATGTCTTCCTTTTACTTTAGCTGTTGAACATTCAAGGGAAAATTTCAGAATCTCTTTTGACATGTGATTTGGTCTTTTCTTTTTTTCCTGTCTTTTTAATAACCTTTTGCTTTCCTCATGAATGGTGTCTTCGATGTCATGACACGACTTATCTGGTCTTCAATCATTAGTGTGTAATGAATTAAATCTGTTCTTGAGATAGTCTCTGAACTCAGGTGGGACATACTCAAGATCAGTTGAAACCTGTCCACCATGGATGACCCTGCTGATGCCTGTAATACCAGTGGTATAGCTCTCAGCATCACAGCAACACACAAGCTCCCACATTACAGCAGACTGACAGGTAAGTGAGAGAAACATACATACACACAGATATGTACATATGGAATAATTTCCTGAGCCATCGGAGAGTTACACACATCATGCCCCTGCCTCAGTGTCCATTTGATAATATACATATTCTCTGACATGACTGGTTATCAACTTCAGCAAATTTAACAAGGATAATATATGTTCATCTCATCTGTGGTTCATATTCCCATTTTGTCATCTGACCCCACAATGTCCTCTCTAGCCCTGTCTTCCACCCCCAGTTCAAGATTCCACTTAGGAGCAGTACTGCGCTCAGCTGGAATCCTTCCACAGCTGTTCTGTCTTTCATGGCTATGACATTTCTGAAGAAACCCCATCTCTCTTGTTTGTAAACAGAATGCTCCTCGTATGGGTTTGCCTGATGTTTCCCTATAGCGAGCCTCCCACTGGAGTTCTCCATAGGGATGTGGGGTCCTTTGCAAGGCATCCCACCTGAAGACACATCTGCCTATTTGCTCTACTGGCACTTTAGCAGGCATCCTGGAGACCAGCCTGACACTGCTTCAAGTCCCTCCCCTGCATTCCCATTTTGGGTAAAGATATCTGTTCTGGCGGTCAGTCAGTCCCTCCACGGCCACTGACAATCCAGCACTCCACCCCAGGCTCTGTTCTGTGGACTGCTCCCTTTTCAAGCAACAATGACCCCCACTCCAGCTCATTCACACACAGACCCTATGCGACCAATGGGGAGATCATGAATTCCTTACTCAGGCCAACTGATTGCAACCCAGCAGAGCAGAAATGCACCTGTACTCCTCTTGTCAGCTCGGCTGACAGCCCCTCTCATCTCCTAGACATTCATCAGACACCCTTAGCCCCTTCCCAAACAGAGAAGACACATGGGTGGCTCTCCAAGTAACCCACTTGTAACTTTGTCTCAGACAATGCCTCAGACAATCAACGCTTCAGCCCATCCTCTGTGTGGTGCCTCAGCCAAGACTTCTGACTCCCATCCTACCTTCCTGCCTGTCCTCGTATCTCCATGACTCTGTGAAAACCCAAAGGCACGGGTCCTTGGTCTTACTCAGCACTGTGTTCCAAAGGGCCTCACCAATGCATAGGCCTCCAGTCATCTTTGTTGGACAGAGGTAGGTCCCACCTGAAACACAGCCTCGGACAGTAAAAATCTCATCCAACAGTGGGCCTCGCTTTATGTCCTTCCCCTTTACCTCCCCTTCACTTACTTCTCTTTTAGGCTAAAGTTGATTATTGTTGTTGGTTTTAGGAGCCATCGAGTCAGTATCCGACTCACAGCCACCCTCATAGGGTTTTCAATGGCTGACTGTTTTGGGATTGCCTTGGGAGTGGACTGCCAGGTCCTTCTCCCATTTTTGCGGTGCTGGAAATTGAACTCAGGACCTCAGAGACTGCAGTGCAGCGCTCTACCAACTGAGCTAAATCCCAGCCCAAAGTTGATCCTTTATTATATTACTTGGTATCTCTCTGTTCTATTTGTGTATGTTGCAACCAAGAAGCTGGAACATCTACATGTACTCACTTTTCATTAAGATTTCATTCATATCCAAAAAATTCAGAGTATAAATTAGCAGCTTGCAGAAAATTTGGAGTTGGTACCACCATGGCAACTATGTGTTATCCACCTGCCCCTAAAATCCTAAATCCATTAGCGGTCACTGTCTATTTACCCCTCCCTGCAGACCCTAGCAACTATAATCTACTGTCTCCATGGAGTGTGACCATTTTACATAAGTGGAATTATAAAATAAGTAGCCTTTTGTGACAAGTTTCTTTTACTTAGCATGTTTGTAAGGTTCATCCACATTGTAGCATTTATCACTGCCCTTCAATCCTTTTCACCGGATGCATGATATTCCATTGTGCAGCTATACCACATATTGCTCGTCCATTTACTATGGCATCAACTATTATTTGTACTTTTTCACTATTTGTAATAATGCTGCTACACACATCCATCTTTTATGTAGATGTTTGTTTTCCATTTTCTTCGGCATATACTTAGGAGTAGAATTACTGAGTCATATGGTTACTCTTTTTGGTTTTTTTGTTTTTGTTTTGTTTGTTTTGGTTGTTGTTGTTGTTTGTACTGGGGGTTGAATCCAGGGCCTCGTGCTTGCATGCTTTGGAAGTGCTAGACCACTGGGCTACACCCCTAGCCCTTTTAGTTTAGTGTAGTTTAATTCAGTTTAGTTTTTGAGACAAGGTCCCACTAAATTACGAAGGCTGCCTCTGGTCTCAAACTTGCAATCCTCCTGCCTCTGCCTCCCGAGTCCCTGGGTACAGGCATGCGCCACCACGCCCGGCCATATAGTTACTCTTTATTTGACACTCTGGGGAACTGTCAATCTACTTAAAAAGTCATTACATCATTTTACAATCCACCAGCAATGTATGAGAGTTACAACTGTTTCACTCTCTCTCCAACACTTATCATCCATCTTTTTTACAACAGCTACCTTGGTGATTTCTCATTGTGACTTTGATTTGCATTGTCTTATCAGCCATGTGAATAATTTCTTTGGAGAAATGTCTATAAATACCTTCCCCATTTTTAAAATTGGGTTATTTGTCTTTTTACTGTTGAACTCTAAGAGTATTTATTCTGAATACAAGTCTCTTACCAAAAAAAATTTTTAAATATTTTCTCCCTTTGTGACTTGTGTTTTCACTTCCTTGACAGCATCCTTTCAATCACAAAAGGGTTTTAATTTTGCTGATGCCCAATTTATCTAATTTTTCTTTTGTTATTTATGCTTTGGGGGTCATACTAATGAGCCATCACCTAACCCAGGGTCATGAAGATTTAAACTATTATTTTCTATTAGAAAGCTTACAGTTTTACATATTTAGGCTTTTAACTTTGGAGTAAGAGAGGTTTCTAACTTCATTCTTTTGCCCGTGTAATCTGGTTTTCCCCATACCATTTGTTAAAAACAACACTTTCCCCCATTTAATTGTTTTGGCACCTGTGCTGAAAATCAACTGACCGTATGTTATGAGTTTCCTTCCCCTTTGCTTCCAACATCCATCCAACCCACCTAAAACCCAACTACCATAAACAAAACAAAAAGATAATTTCTCAGTTATTTATTTAAAAGATATTCTATGGCTAGGGTAGGAAACCTGCCCAGCATGCACAAGGCCCTGGGTTGGATCTCCAGCGCTACAGGCAAGTAATTTTAGAAACTCTCTGAAAAAGCCTACACATATAATTAAGAACATTTGGGAATGGAAAACTAAAGGGGACGGTGGAAAGGAGGTCATGCGATGGTGACGGAGGTGGTGCACATGAGCAGCGGATAATGAGATACATGTATGCAAGTGTCACAATGAAACCCATTAAGCTGTGCACTAAAAAATTACTTTAAAAAAAAGGGAAAAAGGAAAAAATGTAAACTAGGGATCATGGTACATACCTGTCATTCCAGCAACTCAGGGGACTGAGGCAGGAGGATTGTGAGTCCAAGCACAGAGGCAGTCTGTACAATGTCGTGAGATCCTTTCTCAAAATTAAAAATATTTAAAAGGGGAGTGAGGTGCAGCTCAATGATAGAACACCTGTACGAGGCCCTGGGTTCAACCCTCTGGTACCACACGCACAAAAAAATAAAATCAGTATAATTTCTCTAAAGCTTAAACAAATATAGCAACAAAAACACTATAATACACGTGGCATAATATGTAAGAGGGGGACATGGCATTCCTGGGTCTGAAAATCCAGCTTTTTTGAGACAAGAAAAAGAAGGAAGGTCTTCAAAGGGGTCTTACCAATATATAAGACAGAGTGAAAGGACATTCCTAGGCCACGTTTCTCTACTGCTGATGACTTTTCAGGTAACGGATCTGAGCACACAATTGGTGAAGTTACTGCTGACCAGGTCTTTTCCAGGAATAAACACAACTTGAAACACTGAATTAATTTCACTAAGGACCACAAGGGCTGGGATTTAGCTCAGTTGGTAGAGCACTTCGCTGTAATATCTGAGGTCCCGAGTTCGATTCCCAGCACCGCAAAAATGGGAGAAGGGCCTGGCAATCCACTCCCAAGGCAATCCTGAAACTGTCAGCCATTGAAAACCCTATGAGGGTCGCTATGAGTTGGATACTGATTTGATAGCACACAACAACAACAACAAAAGGACCATAAAATCACAATGTGCTTTCATGGGCTCTGCCATACAACCAGCAAATTAAGTGGTGCTCATAATCTTCTCTCTCCACTGGAGTCGTAAAAGCTGCTGATACTCTGTGAGACTCCCCCTGGGGAAGTAAATCAACCTCAGAGGGACAGCCGCACAAATGAGTTCATGACACAATCGGGAAGTTCCTCCCAGGAACGTGTCTACCATCACTAACTTTACATTCCCAGGACACCACGTTTCACGGCACCCTCTCCACACTGTGACTCCTAAACAGCTCACTGACTATCGCTTTGTGTATGTATTCAACAAATGCCAGGAAAGCATTCTCAATATGGAAGCTAAAAATGAGAGACATTTAAACTGTTCTTCAAAAAACACAAAACAGGAAGATCCAGAGAGGCAGTATTCTTTCTGATCTCTAGCCCGGGGATCTTCAAAGAACCCCTTCACATGCTCCCCAATGGGTCTGCTGTGATGGCTGAAATGCCCCTTCCAAAACCTTAGGCGGAAACTGAATTCCCATTGTGAGGACATAAAGAGGTAGAAGCTTTAAGAGGGTATGAGGCCACGAGGTTTAATGCTTTTATCTCAGGAGTCGGTTCCTAATTAAAAGGATGAGCTGGGCCCAAGATTTTCTGTCTTGTGTATGTTTTCTTGCCCTTCTGCTATGTTAGGACACAGCACATTGCCAAATACTAGCGGGTGCCAAGCTCTTGAATTCTCCAGGCTCGAGAACTATGAGACATAAGTTTCTTTCTAAATTATTCAGTCAGTGGTAATCTGTTTTACCAGCAGAGGAAGAGACGGGTCCTATAGTCCCCTTTGAGGTCATGCCCCCAACAACCGGAAGACTTCCCACTAAGCTCCACATCTCAGAAGCTTCCACCACCTTCCAACAGTGCCACACTGTAGACCAAGTTTTAACACACAGCCTCTGACGAACACTCAAACTATAGCAAACAGCCGCCCAAAACAAATCCTGGAAGGGTGGTGTCTCCTCAGAATCGCAAAATCACTCTCAGACCTGAGAATTCCTCAGGGCCAATTCTAACCCAATGGGGAATGAATGGCTGGACAGACCAGAAACCTGGAGTCACCGTGGCCAAAAATATGTCTTGAGGGGAAACTGATATACATCAGAACAGTGCCCAGAGTTTAAAAGAGACTGGATTATTAAGACAAGAACATGAACAAATCTTATTGTGATGTTTAAAAGAGTTCAGGGAAAAAGAGTATATGCCCTGTGATTCCTTCCATATGCAAAATTCTAGGAAATGCAAATTAATCAATACTGAGGAAGCAGATCAGTGTTTCCTAGGGGTAGGGGAGAAGAGAATGTTCTTGTTATTGGTGGTGGTGGTAGTGGTAGGTGCCTTCGAGTTGGGTCCAACTCATAGTGACCTTGTATACAGCAGAATGAAACACTCCCCGATTCTGTGCTTGGCACACGATCTCATTTATGTTTAAGCCCATTGCTGCTGACACTGCATCAATTCATCTAGTTGAGGGTCTTCCTTTTTTTTGTTGACGTGCCACTCTCCCAAACATGATATCCTTCTCCAGGGACTGGTTGCTCCTGACTACATGTCCAAAATATGTAAGATGCAGTCTAGCCATCCTTGCTTCCAAGGAGCACTCTGGTTGCACTTCTTCTAGAACAGATCTGGTGGTTGTTTTTGTAGTCCATGGTATATTCAATATTGGTCTCCAGCACCATAATTCAAAAGCATGAATTCTTCTCCTGTCTCTCTTGATCAATGTCCAACTTTCACAACCATATGATATGAATGAAAATACTAAGGCATGAGTCAGGGGCACCTTTGTCTTCAATGTGACATCTTTACTTCTCAATACTTTTAAGAGATCTTTTGCTGTGGCTTTTCCCAAAGCAATGCATCTTTTGATTTTTTGACTGCTGCTTCCACAGGTATGATTGTAGAAGCAAGGACAGCAAAATCGTGGACAACCTCCATCTTTTCTCCACTTACTGTAAAGCTGCTCACTGACCCAGTTGTAAGGATTTTTGTTTTGTTGATGTTGATGAGCAATCCAGACTGAAGGTTACGCTCTTTGATCTTCATCAGGAAATGTTTCAAATCTTCACTTTCAGCAAGCAGAGTTGTGTCATCTGCATAATGCAGATCGTTAATGAGTCTTCCTCCAATCCTGATGCTGCATTCTCCTTCAGAAAGTCCAGTTTATCAGATTATTTGCTCAGTATAGAAATTGAAGAGATATGGTGAAAGGATACAGCCCTGACGCACACATTTCTCAACTTTAAACCAACCAGTGTTTCCTTGTTCTGTTTCAACAACTGCCTCCTGGTCCATGTACAGATTCCTCATGAGTACAATTAAGTGCTTTGGTATTCCCATTTTTCACAGTGTTATCCATAATTTGTTATGATTCACACAATCAAATGCCTTTCCATAGTTCATACAACATAGCCAGACATCTTCCTGATATTCTCTGCTTTCAGCTAATATCCACCTGACATTAGCAATAATGTCCCTCGTTCCAATAGGGATTATAAAAGAGCAGAGAAGAGACCTGGGGGTGATGAAGATCTTCATGATCTTGATTGCGGTACAGTTTTACCGATGGGTAGGTATGCCAAAACTTACAACAGTCTACATTTTTTTAAATGTGGGGATTATTATTGTTGTTGTTAGGTGCCATCGAGTTGTATCCGACTCATAGTGACCCTCATAGGGTTTTCAGTGGCTGACTGTTTCAGGATTGCCTTGGGAGTGGATTGCCAGGTCCTTCTCCCATTTTTGCAGTGCTGGGAATTGAACTCGTGAACTCAGAGACTGTAGCGCAGAGCTCTACCAACTGAGCTAAATCCTAGCCCATGGGGATTATTATACGCCAATTATTAAAACACACACACACAAAAAAAAACAAAAAACAAACAAAAAAACAAAACTACAGCCACTACCGTACAAGAGTGAAGACAGCACTGACGTGCCAACTTGATACTGTCTACTCCCAGAGAGTGGATATGCCTTGTGCCAGCACCAGGCAAGTCAAGGGCAAAGACCCCAGATATCCTGGCTATGAAAATGCCACCACTGTCTGAGTGGGTGAGGGCTTCGGCCAATCACATTCACTGCACCATTTTTACATGTAGAGTTTGTTACTTCTCCTACCCCCAGTTCCATCAGTCAAGCACAGCATCACAAACCCAAACACTTACAGCAAACACTCAAGGCTACAAGGCACGGGACGTGGGAAGCGGAAGGGGCATTCGAGAACTAGCATGCATGGCCCCTCAAAAGAGGAAACATGCTACTCAAAAGTCTAGCAAGGGCTGCCATCTGCAAATGCAAATCCAACAGCTACGTCTAAATCCCCCTCACTGCCTCTCCCTCCTAAATGCCAGAAACTTATTGTCTTTTCCTTCATGTAAAATTGCATCATTTTCAGAACTTTAAAAAAAAAACACTGGTCAGATTAAACAAACACACGAAGTGGAAGCAAGCATCAACCTATGGGCTGCTGATTTGCAGCTCTATGGACAGTGAGGCTACAAATATAGGCCCTGAGTTCAAGGCCAACTCTATCCCTCCTCGATCTGTGACCTCAGGCAATATGTCAGTCCCTCTGAGATCCCATGTGGAGCTAACAGTAAGGAACCCATATCTGAGGACAGAGGAAAGATGAAGTGTTTTACCCAAAGGAAACCCTCAACAAACATTATCAATATTTTTCTCCAAATGACAGCATTTCAATAGATTTTTCAAGAAACAGCTGATGGTCAGAGAAAGAATGAAAGAAAGAAAGAAAGAAAGAAAGAAAGAAGAGAAGAGAAGAGAAGAGAAGAGAAGAGAAAAGGAAGGAAGGAAAGAAAGAAAGAAAGAAAGAAAGAAAGAAAGAAAGAAAGAAAGAAAGAAAGGCCCTCATCAGTAATGATCCTATACACTGCATACCACACCTGTAACTTTACCTTTAATTCTGGAAGCTACGCTGTAGGCAAGACAAGCTAGACATGACCCGGAGAGGTACCAAGATGCCCAGATGACAGTGTTCTCAGAAGAAAGTGACAACCAGGGAACTAAGTAACTCACAAGAGCTGGACTGAGGTAGATCAAAGCCAGAGCCAATCTTTCAGGTGTAATTTTGGAAAACATCATCTGGACAAAGTTAAGGCAATCTCTTTATTGCAAGACATCACAGAAACTTCAATGTAACTCAGTTGCTTCACAAGAATCTCGAAGGTAGAGGCAGTAACTATGTTTCCTCAAACTTTTCCACTTTTTTTTATTTTTCCAGGGCTGGGGCTGGACCCCAGGGCCTCACACCTGCTAGGCATATGGTTTATCGTGTAGGCATGAGCTATATCCACAACCTCTCCATTTTTATTTTTCAGTTCTCTGGTCAAATCAGGACTTACTGAAAACTCCCCCAGGGAGTTTTCCTTGCTCCTTGCTGCGCTCAAGAATCACATATCCTAGTGAAAATCGTGACTGTCGTGTGCCCTGTGCAGAAGCAGCACAATGACAGGTCACAGAAGGGTTTGCTTCCTGGCAACAAGCGGAGGAGAGAAGGATGGTGCTTGGGAGGCCCTGACGCTCAGCAGGCTGCACAGACCTTGGCTAGGTGCTGAAAGCCCTTGCCATGTGCCAGTCGACAAGGCACAGAAAAGGGAAGACTCAGTGGGGAGTCAGAATCACCCTGCAGGAGAGCTTGTCAAGGAGGAGGACCTGTCAACCCAGCCCTCTGAGTCAGAGTCCTCTATCAGCCTTCTAACACACACACCTCTACAGGTATTTGCAAACTCTAGAATAGGGATTAACGCAAGTCAGAAGACCATAAGGACTCTGTGCACCTTAGACTCTGAGGGACAGCCAGGATTGGTCTGTCTAGCTGGGGAGGCAGCCCGCGATGGAAAGCCACTGAATGAGATCACAAAACACACCAGCTGTCTCCAAATAAAAATCAACTACTTTACCTCTGGGGCTGGGATTTAGCTCAGTGGGTAGAGCGCTGCGCTGCAGTCTCTGAGGACCCGAGTTCAATTCCCAGCATCGCAAAAATGGGAGAAAGGCCTGGAAATCCACTCCCAAGACAATCCCGAAGCACTCAGCCATTGAAAACCCTGTGAGGGTCGCTGAGTCGGCTACCGACTCGACGGCACCTAACAACAACAACAACAACAACTTTACCTCTGGCCAAACCAGATCGTTAATGGTTTCCAGAATACAAGGTTTTCTCTCTCTCATTTCTACAACTTTCCTTATCTCCTTGATGCCTAGAATGGCCTTGCTATACTTTGGATCAGGAATGTCCCCCAAAGGTTTGTCTTCAGGGTGGTGCTGTTCGATCATGGGGGGAACCTTAAAGGGGTGGGCCAGGTGGGAGGCCTTTAGGTCACTGGGGAGCATGCCCCTGAAGCGGACCGTGGGAAACGCAACCCTCTTCTCTTCCTCCTCCTCCTTTCTCCCTGGCTCACGATATAATAAGCAAGCTTGCTCCGCCATGAGCTCCCGCCATCATACCCTCCGTTGCCACAGACCCAAAAGCAATGGGGCCAAGTGATCACAAACTGAAACCTCTACAACCGTGAGCCATATGAACTTCTTCTGAGTTAATTATCTTGGCATTTTGTTACCGTGATGGAAAGCTGGCTAATAAAAGTCCCCTTTGTCCTGTCTCCTTCCCAACAGAACCCAAACGCCTCCTTTCCTTGGCGATGAGAGCCAGCCAGAAGTCATCTCTCCAATTCGGGGATTCCTGTGGCACTTATAGTCCCTCTCTATGACATTTTCTATTATTTATTTATTTATTTATTTATTTTTTGAGACTCACTATGTAGACCAGGCTGGCCTTGAACTTGTGGCAGTCCTTCTGCCTCTATCTCCTGAGTGCTGGGATTACAGATGTGCACTGTCACCTCCATCTTCTAAGCCACTTCTTATAAATGGCCCTGGATTACTGTCCAGTTCCTCTACCACACTATGAGATCCACAGGGGCTCAAAGGGTGTCTTCACCACATGTCTGTATCCCAAGCCCTAACAACCCTCTCTCACGACTTTGCATACATAGACACATGGACCGAACTAACAGTCACTTCACTTAAAAAGAAAAGAAAAATTATTATCTGAAGCAAAATGTGCCAGCTGGTGGACTTCAGTCCAGATCCAGCTCATACAGAAAGTTCTATTTGGCCGGCCTGATGATATAAACAGACTAGTATTAACGCCACTAACTTAGAAATTGGGCAATTTCACATGAAAGCTCAACTCTACAGCTTTTCACTAAAAAGCAGACAAAACAAACCAGGATTTAGTAACACTGGGCTTCTATTTCTGTATGGCAGCAAATAGCTGGAGGTCGAAGGACCCCTTTAGACAGGACAAATACTTTTTCATCTGCCCTGTCCTCCAAGTTATTCACCTATTGTGCCACAGTTCTAACGCAGGCTTGCTGAATAGGAGCAAGCCACAGAGCCCCAGTGACACACCGGCATGATGACAAAATGAGCCTGTAGGAGGTCACATGCTCTTCTTGACCCAGAAAAACAATACAAAGTCAACATGCTTTATTTAGTGGGAATTATAATCACATTCCTATGGCCCTGTGTGATCAGCAGGCAGGAGTTGGTGGGTTTAACGTGGACCAGGTACACGGAAAGACCACGAACTAAGCAGTATTTCCCACCACAAAAAGTTGCCTAAGATTTTAGAGAAGAAAGACATTTCCATATGTTAGAATTAAAATGATTCTAGCCCAAACGCCACCACTTAATCTACACAACCCTTCACTAGAAAGCTGACACTTTACACCTTGATTACAGTAACAACCTGGTTGGCAGAACTGAGAACCCATCTGTGACCAGTTGCTAAGCCTTTGAGAACATAAATAAACCCCATGTTCCAACCCGGGCCCCTATAAACAAGGGATCAGCAAAGCATAAATACCACTTTATGGAGATAACAGACCTCATTCACCCTGCTGGTAAGTCCGAGCTTTGGAACCAAAGATGAAATAAACATTATCAAGAACTAATACTTTAAAAGCAGAAAAAGAAAACTCATGGAAAGATTTTGATCTGTTTGTATGTGCACCTGGCTTTCAATAGGCAGATCCTCTACAACAAACCCTCAGGGACTTCTCAATTCTTGGCTCCTAAGGTAATTGTGGGGCTGGGATTTAGCTCAGTTGGTAGAGTGCTGCTCTGCAGTCTCTGAGGTCCCGAGCTCAATTCCCAGCACTGCAAAATGGGAGAAGGACGTGGCAACCCACTCCCAAGACAATCCCGAAACAGTCAGCCACTGAAAACCCTATGAGGGTCGCTATGAGTTGGACTCGACTCGACGGCACCCAACAACAACAACAACAAGGTAATTGTACTGCTGGGTTTAATTCTTTTCACTTTCCGCAAAGTGGGGAATGGGTGGCAGGACAGGGAGTACTTGGGCATATTCCAAAGAAAAATGAACATATAACATAGTGCTTCATCTACGAGATCAGAATTATGCCTGACTCAGCCCTGTGGCATCTGATCCTGTCAGATCTCGGAAGCTAAGCAGGGTCGGGCCTGGTTAGTACCTGGATGGGAGACCGCCTGGGAACACCAGAAGCTGTAGGCTTGGGAGAAGGACCTGGCAACCCCCTCCCGAAAATCAATCAGCCACTGAAAACCCTATGAACAGCAGAGAAGCACTGACAATAGTGTTTCCCCTATTGTACAGAGGGTCGCTATGAGTCGGTGTCGCGTGTGGAAGCAAGTGGTGGGAGAAGGGTTCAGAGTGGTTACGGCAGAGGATATGGGCTCCGCATTTAGACCCGGATTAAAATCCTCCCCTGGCATTCAGATTTCCCTGATGCATACCTTGGGTGAACTGTTAAATCTCTGTTTCTTCCTCTGAGAAATGAGGCTGGTGAAAACCCTCTCAAAGGTCAGTGCCCTAAACGCCACCGTGAACCTCTGGGATTCCATCTTCCTGACACCCTCCAGGACCTGCCGTCAACCATGCACCTCCTCTGCAGTCCCCACGCTTCCACTTTTCCATTGTCCTTCTTTAGGCTGTTTCTTTCCCTTCTCCTTTTCTGCCCTTAAAAACATCCCTAAGCGGATGCCTCTGCTCTCCACATAGACAACAACCCAAATTAACTGCAATATATGTTGTTGTTGTTGTTAGGTGCCGTCCAGTCAGTATCCGACTCATAGCGACCCTCATAGGGTTTCCAATGGCTGACTGCTTCCGGATTACCTTGGGAGTGGATTGCCAGGCCCTTCTCCCATTTTTTTTGGTGCTGGGAATTGAACTCAGGGCCTCAGAGACTGCAGCGCAGCGCTCTACCAACTGAGCTAAATCCCAGCCCCTGCAATATATACCAGGTACTATACGAAGGGTTTCACTTGGACATCTGCTTTAAGCTATCTTCCTAACTGCCTTTTGAGCTAGACTCCCTGTAGAAAGTAAAACCCCTCCTCTCGGAAAGTCAGGAAAAATGGCTTGAATTGCCTTCCACTGCATTCTTCCCCTCCCATCTCCCAAAGCCAATGAATAAGCCAAGAGAAGCTGCCTTCTGGCTAGAGCCACCCTACCTTGCTTGCTCCTGCAGCTATAGCCTTATGGCATCCAATCCTGTCTGATCTCAGAAACTAAGCAGGGTCGGACCTGGTTAGTCCTTGGATGGAAGACCGCCTGGGAACAGCAGGTGCTGTAGGCTTGGGAGAAGGACCCAGCAACCCACTCCCAAAAAAATCAATCAGCCATTGAAAATCCTATGAACAGCAGAGAAACACTGACAATAGTGTTTCACCTGTTGTACGTAAGGTCACTATGAGTCAGACACTGACTCGACAGCTCCCAACAACAACAACAAACCTTGCTTGGGGCCTCTGCTCCACCATCTCCCATCAGGGTCCCCCAGCAGCTTCCCTGACTCTTCATCTCCCAGCTGTCTTCCAGGGCTGGCTTTCTAAAACACTTCCCAGAAATCTTCGAAGTGTCTCAGAGCCAAGAAGACACCCCTGAGCTCTGACCACCACCACATGACGTGATGGGGCCTCAGTCCCCATTTCCAGCTACATCTCCCACCCGCACAGGTTCAACAACATGCCTCAGACTTTCTCTCGCATGGGTCTCCCTCGGATATTCTGCAAATCTATGAAGTATCAATCTTATCCTGCCTTCTACAGAATTAGAATATAGCAGCCCCTTGTCTTTTGTGGTATTCTATATGTCTAAATGGGCTGGGATTTAGCTGAGCGGGTAGAGCGCTGCGCTGCAGTCTCTGAGGTCCCAAGTTCAATTCCAAGCACCACAAAAATGGGAGAGGGACCTGGCAATCCACTCCCAACGTAATCCTGCAACAGTCAGCCATTGAAAACCCTATGAGGGTCGCTATGAGTCGGATACCGACTTGACAGCACCTAACAACAACAACATATGTCTAAATGGGAGAAGGACCTGGCAACCCCCTCCCAAAAATCAATCTGCCATTGAAAACCCTATGAACAGCAGAGAAACACTGACAATAGTGTTTCCCCTGTTGTACACAGGGTCGGTATGAGTCGGATACCGACTCGACAGCGCCTAACAACAACATATGTCTAAACAACAACAACAATATGTCTAAAGGGCAGCGTGGCTGTATCTTACTCATTTTTGTATTTTCCAAGGAAGGAGCATCTGAACTCTATACATAATTATTCAGCATATGTTTCTGAATCAAATTCAAGGCGATAGGCAAAAAAGTCTGTCACCAGCATTCTTGTGGCGCTCAGTCCTCTGCTATTTCATTCTGTTTTGTTTTCCAGTGGACTGGAGGCAGGACCAAAGGCCTACTGCATACTAGGCCAGTGCTCCACCCTTGAGCTCAACTCTAGACTTGTGTTCCCTCCTTTGTACCCTCAGTTCTTCAATAAAACGTTAACTGCGCCGGGCGCGGTGGTACCCACACCTGTAATCCCAGCAGCTCGGGAGGCGGAGGCAGGAGGATCGCAATTTCGAGACCAGAAGCAGTCTGTGTAACTTAGTGAGACCCTGTCTCAAAAAGTAAAAGAAAATGGGCTGGGGGCGCAGCTCAGTGGTCCCGCACTTGCAGAGCATGAAGCACGAGGCACTGAGTTCAACCCCCAGTACTGCAGAAACAAACAAACAAACAAAAAACCATTTAATGCGACCCAGACTCTCTCTCAGATGATCAAAGCCAACCTGCTCTGGTCAGTTGTCCTCTCCTGGCTCCCCTTCCTTCTCTGGCAATGAGGGAGTGGCCTAAGTGACAATACCAAGTTTTAGAGCTAAGAGTGTCTTTGTCCAGGTCTTGTGTTTGCTTCCAAATGTAACAGCTACTCAGAGGAGGGAGATGCTATGTCTAAGTTCACAAACCACTTGAATAATCATCACACGCAAACCCAGCGGGTGCAGGCGCCAATGGTAGGTACTGCTGGACCCACCACCAGGGGCCAAAGCAGCTGTCAGAAGAGCTGGAGGCTCCTTCAACCCAACACCACAGGTTGTTTATTGAGTGAATGAAGATGCACTGAGATTTCCCTACCACACACCAAGAAGAGCCACAATCTCCTGACTTTGCTCAGGCTCTCGTCCAGTGCACGGTAAGTTCCAACTTCCCATTCTGTGGACCACTTTTCCTGATGGCTACGCCAGAGAAGCAACAGCCACTGTCATTCATGCCCGGCAAAGACTCATCACCATTTGCATTTCTCCAGGTACCAGCCACCCACCACTGAGGGTCCCCGTGTTTGGCTCATGCTCACTCCTCCACCGCCCTGCTCCAAAGGTGGCCTGTGACTCAGCACTGCTCAGAGAAAGATCACACCCCTGGCTTCTGTGCTAAGAGCCAGCGGCACTACAGTGAACGTTTTCAACCATGAGAGGAAGTGGGCGGAGTCCCTCTCCTTCCCCCAGCACAGCTGAGGAGACCATGCATCTCCACAGTGGCTGACAATGGTTTGCACACTGGAACATGAGGACTGGCCTGAGAACAGGCCAGGCACGGTGGCGCACACCTGTAATCCCAGCCACTCGGGAGGCGGAGGCAGGAGGATCGCCAAGTTCGAAACAAGAGGCCATCTGTGTAATTTAGTGAGACCCTGTCTCAAAAAGTAAAAAAAAAAAAAAGGCTGGGGGTGCAGCTCAGTGGTCCAGCACTTGCAGAGCATGCAAGTGCGAGGCCCTGGTTTCAACCCCCAGTACCGCAAAATTAAAAAAAAGACAGTGGCCAACTCCTGAAAACACACCATCATTACTGGAGCCTCTCAGCCAACAAATTCCCTCATGAGATAGGCTTCCAGCTGTCTGCAGTCTTGAGGACCACGATTAGTAAAAAGTACGTTAGGGAAAAGCAGTAGGAACCACTATGCTTAAACAGAAAAGTGATCTCAGCCAGGCGCGGTGGCGCACGCCTGTAATCCCAGCGGATCGGGAGGGAGAGGCAGGAGGATGACAAGTTTGAGACCAGAGGCAGTCTGCGTAACTTAGCGAGACCCTGTCTCAAAAAGTGAAAAAATGGGTTAGGGGTGCAGCTTAGTGGTCCAGCACTTGCAGAGCATGCAGGCTCGAGACCCTGGATTCAACCCCCAGTACCGCAAAAAAAAAAAAAAAAAAGTGATCGAGGAGGACCAAGGACCAGACATTTTATACATAATGATTTGATAGACATGTCCGATGAGCACTGAACCACCACCAATGTGTCGGAACTAAGAGGCAGGCGCAAAAACAGAGACCAAGTGTCTTAGACACACGGCAGAACACAGGACGGTCAGCCTGAGACCAGGACGGAACCTCGCATGGGCGCCGAGGCTGCTCAACTTCCTGGCCTTCCCACAGGCACCAGGGAGGCACTAGGGATGCTTTTAAAGACAAGACTGACGCGGTCCCCTGCCCTCTTCCAAGTTCTATTATAACCCACAAGACGTTATTCCCGCTCTTTTAAGCTGAAGAATCCCTCAGAAGCCCAGCTCTGAATTGACCTTCTAAAGAAGAATGAGTCAAGGGTAACGGATCAAACGCAGGAAGACCAAGCCTCAAAGCACGCCAAAGAAAAGCTCTGAGACAGAACGGCAAAGGCTTTTCAATTTGCATCCTTAAAATGTCTGATTATGTAACACGGTTATGTCAGATCTGACTGTTAAATTGACACTGCTCCAAATGAAGACTCACAATTCCACTAAATTGAAGGAAGCCATCATGTTAAATACATTACCTCCAAATCCAAGCCAGAATAACCTCTGACATTTACCACTAGTATCAATCTTAACTGCTGTGGGTAATCATAAGGGCCTTTTTTTTTCAAAAGTGCCCAGGTTAAGAGAAAACGTCTTCCAAACCGTATCGAAAAATTAAAACCAATTCAAGGCAGGGATAGGGTGATCTAAAAGACGGTCAAACTGCTTTAGGAAAACAACCAGGCTATCCTGACATTTTGTTCTTCCCCCTTTTTATATGTGTATTATTCACCTAGGAGGAAATAAGGAAACACCATCCAAAACAGATGGACAGCACGTAGGTGATAACATATATACTAGGGAAAAAGTGTTCTTCCTCCCTGTGTCTAGCGATAGCAGACTCAGTGGTAGACACCCAGGAAACCCCAATTATAGTCAACTTCTTACTCCATTCATTCATAAGTGCTAATTCCGCATCTCCTTGGTGCCAGACATCATTTCAGTACTAAAGACACTGTGGTGAGTGGGACAGAGAAGGTCTCTATCCTCAAGCAACTTAAATTGTACAGAGGAAGGAAAAGAGCAAATAAGTAAGGAAGCAAACCAAAAAGATAGCATTGAGAGTAATAACCGCTATGAAGTTGAAAACAGCTAAGTGGAAAGCCAGAAACTATGAAGCAGCTAAAGACATAAAGGTGACAAGGTAAGAAGGTTAGAAGGTCTCTCTGAGCTGGTGGCATCTGCACAAAGACATGAAGCAAGTGATGAAGTAAACCCTGAAAAACTACAGAGAAATAGAATTCCATGCAGGAGAATTTTAAGCGCAAAGGCCCTGGGGCACAAATGAGCTGGCTATGTGCAAGAACAGATATGTGACCACTATGGTTACAGAGCTGAGAAGTGCCATATGGAGGGGGCCGTTTTGAGAAGATCAGGGACCAGATCTTGTTGAACAGCTGTTCTCAATCCTGGCTGCATACTCAAGGATCCGGATCCGGTTCTTCTATGAGGGGTCCCAAGCCCTGGGTTTTGGTTTTGTTTATATGTTTTTAATTCTTCCAGGTGATGTTAATGTGCAGCCATACAGGGTCTGAGAACCTGGCTTGATCAAAGGTCCTGTAGGATGCTTTCTGCCATTTCTGCAGGAGGATACGATGACCCTAACAGTTCTCAAGGACCACTCCAACTCCACACACCATGGAGACTGTAGTCCAGCACTTTCTGAAGCCAAAGGACCTACTGGAAGAGCACAGTGGCCATTCCGGGGTACAGGTGCCTCCAACCCACCTGGCTGTTGTTGTTAGGTGCCGTCAGGTCAGGTCTGACTCATAATTACCCTATGTACAACAGTATGAAACACTCCCTGACACGGTGCCATGCCCAGCACTACTGTCAGTGCTTCTCTGCTATTCGTAGGGTTTTCAATGGCAGATTATTTTGGGAGTGGGCTGCCAGGTCCTTCTCCCTAGCCTGCAGTACCTGGCATTCCCAGGCAGTGTCCCATCCAAGAACTGACCAGGCCAACCCTGCTTAGCTTCCGAGATCAGGCGGGATCGGATGCCAGGGTGCTATGGCTGCAGAGTAACCCACATGGGGAGCTCGTTAAATGTAAGCTGATTCAACAGAACTACAGGACAGTGAAGAACCGCATTTCCAAGAATCTCCCAGCTAGTGCCAATGCCTCTGGCTTTGCAGATCACTTTACACAGCAAAGAGAGAAACAACTGGTGTTCAGATTACAAACAATGGCTGAAACCCGGTCCTGAAATGAATGAAGTGCGTCTCAACTTTTTTTTTTTCATACAATCAGAGAATGAAGTAGTACAGCATGCTAAAAACAAAGCCATTAAGTGTTGCTTGCTGACACTTCTGTGGATACATATGAATAGGTTTCCTGGGTTGCAACATAAAACTCTTTATTGCAACATAAACTCATTCCGTCTGCTAGGCGCTCTACTCAAAGAACTCTTTTAAGAGACACTGGTTTGGGGAATAGATGGTGGTGGCTGAGAGCAGGAACGGACTGGCAACTAGGCGGAGGGAATGAGTATCTGGGAAAGATATTCAAAGGCCAGCCAACAGGCCTCGGGTGGCTAAGGCGTGATTTGTGACGGATGAAGGGGAATCAGGCACTCTAAGTTTGTCACCACACACTGAGGTGGGAAAGGCAAGGAGAGAGCAGGCTTGGGGCAGGGAGACTCTGCCAATGCAAGACAGATTATAAACGCGAGATGCCCTCTGAGGTGACATGAAGTGCAGATGTCACTTAGAAAGCTGGATGGGGAAGTTTTAAATCCTGGGCAACAGATGGGGACTGGAGAAACAGATGTGTCTGTCATCAGCACATCTTACCTTTAGGACTGGATGAGGACCAAGGATGAAGCCCTGGCCAAGACAAATACCTAGGGGTAAGGAAGCGGTGGTCAGGAAGACCCCAAAGATAGACCCAGTCTAAAGAAACCAGCATAGCACAGAACGGCAGAGCCAAGTGGCAAAAAGGACTTGGTTGCTGCTTTGAATGTAGGTTTTAAACCCCTCTGCATGCTAAAATAGCCTGCAGCCGTAGCCCTGTGGAATCCGATCCTGTCAGATCTCGGAAGCTAAGCAGGGTCAGGCCTGGTTACTACCTGGGTGGGAGACCGGGAATACCAGATGCTGTAGGCTTGGGAGAAGGACCCCGCAACCCCCTCCCAAAAATCAATCCACCATTGAAAACCCTATGAACAGCAGAGAAGCACTGACAATAGTGTTTCCCCTGTTGTACAGAGGGTCGCTATGAGTCGGATACCGACTCGACAGCACCTAACTACTACTACTACTACTATTGCATGCTAAAATATACCCTCAGCATTGGACTTTTCTTAACACATGTATGTGAGTACATTCAGATAAGTCTGCGAGGTCACAGGGCAACCCAATCATAATGGCTAACTTTGGGGTCTGAACAGAAAGAAGAATGGAGCCTCTGCACCAATATCTTAGTGTTTCCAAAAGAAGCTGTGTATCTATTTTTTATAGAATGGAAAACAGTATTCTTTTTAATAACCTTGGATCAGGAGTCCCCAGACTTTTTGGTACCAGGGATAGGTTTCATGAAGACAATTTTTCCTCTGGGGTGGGGTGGGTAGGGGTTAGGATTCAAGTGGCTGGAAATAGCAGAACTTGCTCCACTCCCTTGACCTCCACACCCCCATGCTGTGCAGCCCAGTTCCTAAAAGGTCACAGTCTGATATGGATTCTGACAGGAAGCCAAGTCTAGGGACCCCTGGGTAGAGATGCTCCAGGGGACAGTCAAGCATCAAGTGCCAGATAGAACCCAATCTCTGAGGGTTTTGTGATTGATAGACTCATCTCATAGGGGGGTGATACCACCTTAACCGAGAAGCCTGGGCAACTGGAATATGCTTAGGGAGAATCTCCCTACACAGCTTCTATTTTGGATTCCAGCAGGCTATTTAACAGTCAGATGAGAGGTGTTAAAAAAAAAAAAAAAACCTCTACAGCTAGAAGCTGTCTTCAAGAAGACTCTAAGCAGCATGATTTGCAACCTTCAGTGACAAAGATTAGATACTATGCTACCTAATAAGCATGCCTGCCTTTTAAACAAGTCCTTCCCAAATGACAACAATTTCTCCTATACTTTGCCCATTCTCCCTTTTCTCACTTTATCCTCAACACAATTACCTCCAGATGGTTATCGGAAGCCACAAATTCCAGCCACCATGAGAGATAGCTCACTAAATGGGTTGGAAAGGCAAAGGCATACAATCAATGTCCAGGGCTGCAGGGATTTTTAAAATTATATTTCTCAGCTAGGGTCCCTCATAACAGCCTGAGGGGCTGATCCCTAGTTGACCCCAGGGCTCATCTCACTCACTCAAACCAGCCCTTCCCATTGAGTGAGCAAAGATGGCCCCCCTAATTTTGATTGGCTCCCCTCGCCACTTTCAGGTAATAACTGTCCCCACCTGGCAGGTATGTCAGTTTACCCGCTGTACCTGTCAGGTGTGGGCCCTGATTGGCTAAACCCCACCATGTGACCCCTCCAGGACCCTATAAAAGCAGGGCTCCTGGACCCCATCTTCAACCTGTAGCACCACTGATCCTGACCTCTCTGACCATCTCCTGAACCTCATCACCTGGACCAGCGCTCCCTACTCCACCAAGACCTTCTAGCAAGCTGGCGAGATCAAGCCCAGGGGCCCCGAAGAGCCGAAGGCATCTAGCAAGCCACGAAGAGCCTCCCAATTCCTCCCATCCTTGGGAAGGAGGGAGGTAAAGAAGGTGAGCCGCGAGAGTCAAGACCATCAGACCTCCACGGAACACCAGGGGCTGTGGCTGTGCCTTTGAGGCTGAGCTGTACTAGCACTTAGCCTGCAGCATTCCATGCTGCAGGCCTAGAGCCAGCACTTAAAGGGATAGAGCTCTGCTCTATAGGGGCTGCTTGCTCCTTGCTCTCCACCAGGGGAGCACCCCAATAAACTTACCTACCCTTGTTTAACCACCAGAAGGTCTCCCGAGGTCCTTCTTTCCCGACATCAGCCACATTGTTATGTTGAGGGTTTGGCCCTAATCTTAGCGGAGCTACAGCTAAAACCCCAACACAGGGCCACCAGGTCCAGGTCCCATGGCTCACAGTGAGAAATGAGAATCCGCAAGCCCAGCATCGCTGGTGGCTTGCTAGAACTGAGGGGTCTTCCAGCCCACTGCAGATGGGATGGGAGAGTGACAACTTCAGAATCTGCATTTTAACAATGTTACCACGTAGTTTTTGAAGCACCGACTTAAAACAAGGCCAGCTGATCATGATAATCTCCAGGGAAATGTTTAAAAACTTATTCCCAAGCTCCATCCCAACTACAGGCACATTGTTGCTGCTGTTGTCATTGTTGTTAGGTACCATCAAGTCAGATCCCACTCATAGCAATTCTATGTACAACAGAACAAAACACTACCCGACACTGTGCCATGCCTGGCACTATGCCTAACGGTGCTTCTCTGCCATGCACAGGGTTTTCCATGGCCGATTCTTTCAGGAGTGGGCTCCCGGGTCCCTCTCCCAACCCTACAGCACCTGTGTTCCCAGGCAGTCTCCCATGCAAGCACTAATGAGGCCCGACCCTGCTTAGTTTCCAAGGTAAGACAAGACTGGACACCAGACTGGAATGGCTGCAGACAACGGCAGGCACAGAATGCCAGAACATGTTTTTTTACTCTCCTTGGTAATTCCTGGGAATCAGTGTCTCAGAGGATCTGCAGACCTGAGACAGGACTGAGAGGTGAGTGAACACGGGTCAGAAAAAAGCAAAGCCAGCAAGGGAAAGGAAGACTAAAAGGGAAATGTGGCAACCAAGCAGGGAAAACCAGGACTACAAGGAGAAACGGCCATCATCAAAACAACTTGTGTGCATTGAACACTTAACTGGCATCACAGGGCCAATACAGACCCCCGGGGTTTAAGTTTCACTATTTTTTTAAATTCCTAACCCATTAACTTGGGAGAAGGACCTGGCAACCCCCTCCCAAAAATCAATCTGCCATTGAAAACCCTATGAACAGCAGAGAAGCACTGACGATAGTGTTTCCCCTGTTGTACAGAGGGTCTCTATGAGTCGGATACCGACTCAACAGCACCTAACAACAACAACAACAACCCATTAACATGTGATTCCGTGTCTCATGACTCGTGGTGGGTATTGTAACACTTCTCTAAGTGTGCGTATGTGCTTCGTGGGGTCACAGATGACCCCGCGATACCAATTATTTGTTATTTGTATTACTCTGCATTTTTTATTTTTTTCAGTGATCTATAAGAAAAATGTCACTTTCTTTGAATAAGGCTATCACTAGGAATGGGACTGGTAAACTTGAAATAATCAAATTTTACAATGGTACAAAAGGAAGTGTTGATGTCATGTATCAGAAATGTGCATATTATTGTCATGTATTCAGTATCACTTATGTGACCAAAAACAAGGACAAGAGCCAGGCGAGGTGGAGCACGCCTGTAAGCCCAGCGGCTCAGGAGTCAGAGGCAGGAGGATTGCAAGTTCAAGACCAGGGGTAGTCTATGTAACTTAGCAAGACCCTGTCTCAAAAAATTTAAAAAAAAAAAAAAAAAAAATGGGCTGGAGGTGCAGCTTGGTGGTCCAGCACTTGCAGAGCATGCAAGTGCGAGGCCCTGGGTTCAACCCCTAGTACCACAAGAGGGGGTGAAAAAAAAAAAAAAGGACAACAAATATACTCAAAAAATGACATCTTTGCTCAAAACTTATTTGCAACATTCATTCCAGTACATATACTATATGTGGTAACTGCAGAGAAAAAATACTGTTCCTTTATTCTGTATCTAGTTAGTTTTGCATATCATTTTCCATGTTATGACTGATGTCATAAAAACTGATTTTATAATTTTTAGGATCTTTACGTTATAAGAGGAAGAGAATTTTTGTTATGTTAGTTTCAGTTTGATTTTATTATAGTTTTTAAAACTCATTAGAATTTAAGCCCCTTAAAAATTTTCTTAATTTTTTGATAATTGTTACACAAATATTATACTAGTAACTTATTAAAGATGTCTTATTTCATATAACCACATCATGAGGCCTAAAAACAAATGTCTTAAATAATAAAAAGATTGTTGTCTGGAGGTCTTGGATGATTTCACAACACTGATAACATCAATTAATTTGTCGACACCAGTTAAGATTAACTAACATTTGTCGCTAACTGTTGCTCTGGGTTTAATTCTCTAAGACTTTATTTCCTCAAGAGTAAAAGAAGAATATTGCCAGCATCAGCCACACGAGAATATGTGGGTAAAGCTTTCAGTCCAGAGCAGGTACCATGTACGTCAGAGGTGTCCAAACTTTTGGCTTTCCTGGGCCACATCAAGTTAAGAGGAACTATCTTGGGCCACACATAAATTATATAATATGTTGTTGTTGTTAGGTGCCATCAAATCGATGTCCAACTCATAGCGACCCTATGTACAACAGGCAAAACACTATTATCAGTGCTTTTCTGCTATTCATAGGGTTTTCAATGGTTGGTTGATTGATTTTGGGGAGTGGGTTGCCGGGTCCTTCTCCCAAGGCTACAGCACCTGGTGTCCCCAGGCGGTCTCCCATCCAAGTACTAACCAGGCCTGATTCAGCTTAGTTTCTGAGATCTGACAGGATCAGACGCCACACCACAGTGCTATGGCTGTAGGTTATATAATATAGTAACTTCTTTTTAAATTTTTTATTACACAGTTTAGAGAAATGAGAATATAAACCTAGTGGGAAACTAATAAAACTAATGTGGTTCAGTCAAAGTGGTCATTATTGTTAATGAGCTCTCAGGTAAATTTTGCAATGGTCAGTTCACAGCATCTAGAACGGGGCTGACGGCGATTTTCAAGAATGATTATCACTGGCAATTGTACTTTACTTGCGAAGTTGCCAGAAACTCATGTAATCTCTGATGCAACCTTACGTGGCTCTCAATAGCTTCGAATCACTTCAAATGCAATCCTGTTGTACTCGACTGACCAAGTAGCAGGCGATGGCACTAACGTGACTCACATTCCCAACTGTGACAAATTTATGCTTATTTGAAGATTAGAATTTGGAGCCTGGCGTGGTGGCGCACACCTGTAATCCCAGTGGCTCGGGAGGGGGAGGCAGGAGGATTGCAAGTTCGAGACCAGGGGCAGTCTGCATAATTTAGTGAGAAGACCCTGTCTCAAAAAGTAAGAAAAAAAAATGGGCTGAGGGCGCAGCTCAGTGGTCCAGCACTTGCAAAGCATGCAGGCACGAGGCCCTGGGTTCAACCTCCAGTACCGCAAAAAAAAAAAAAAAAAATTAGAATTTGATACCGTGGTGCCACCCCAGTATGTTGTAGAGAAGCATTAGGTGCCATTCTTGTAAACATGGGCAGTATTGCTTTCAAACGTCAAAACCAGGACTACATGTGGGATCATGAAGAAAACAAATGCTAAAAATATATATAAAATATTAAAAGATCTTTGTGGGGCTGTATTACTAGCTGTCTTGAGCCAAGTGCAGCCCATGGGCCATGGGTTGGATATGCCTCATATAAACTCAATACCAACTGGCAGTAGGGTGATCATTATTAATATAACAGTGATACGCACCAGGACAAGTAAGAACGAACTAAAAGGGCCGAAGAACCAACTCCAGGCAAGAGACATCAATCCTTAGTGCAGAAGAACTTCGAAGAGTTAAAACAATCCTGCACACTCTGATTACTAGCTGGGCTTTCTTTTTTTTCTTTTTTTTGGTACTGAGGGTTGAACCCAGGACCTTGCGCCTGCATGCTTTGCAAGTGCTGGACCACTGAGCTGCACCCCCAGTCCCTTTTTTTTTTTTTTTTTTTTTTTACTTTTTGAGACAGGGTCTCTATAAATTACGCAGACAGCCTCTGGTCTCGAACTTTCGATCCTCCTGCCTCCGCCTCCGGAGCCGCTGGGATTACAGGCGTGCGCCACGGCGCCCGGCGACACTAGCTGGTTTTACATCAGTGTTTGGCACACTGGTTCCTAACACAACTAGCATACTGCTTTCCATCCTGTCAAGTCTGTCTGTTGTTTTCCAAACAGGAAACAGACATACACACACCAGATAGGGCCAAAAGGGGTATCCAGAGGTCAGAACCAATGCCCAGGCGGGGAATGGAGCACCATCAGTACCGTGGGAGGGTGGGTCACGCCAGTGGGACTCTGCATGGTTTGGGGAGGTGAATAATGCATTTTCACAGCATGAAGGTCGGTGTGATGGTGGTGACGAACAGAGGCGGCCCTTTCTGTCTCTTTTTCTCCTTTTATCCCCCACCCCAGCAAGCCGCTAGACGCCACCCATTAGCCTTTTGGGATGTCTGCAATGATCCCTCAACTTCACACACTAAAGGTGAACCGCAAGAGGAGGAGGAAGAGCAGGGAGTTTCCTGTGACGGGCAAGGCTGGAAGACAGAAACGCCGGCGAGACGAAACAGGCTCCACCAGGAGGCTCCTGAAAATGAAAGTGAGTTCCAGAGCCTTGCTCATTTCCCACCGACTGGCAGCCTCCACATTCCAGGATGGAAAAACATTTCCTCTCTCGGCCCCCTCCCTTCAAAGCCCTAACAGATTCAACTTGCTCCTACCTAAAACGAGAAAAAAGGGGAAAACAAAAAAGCCAGGCTGAGAGTGAAGATTAGCTTCTATCATCAACCTTACTTCCTCCTCCATCTCCACTTTCTACCAGCAAGGATACTGCTATCTTTCTACGGGTCGCAAACTTCCTCTTTAGACTGACACACAAAATAAATATAGGCTCCAAGAACTAAGCCACGCCTTCCCATCTCTTGAAAACGTAAGCTGATTAATCACCTTCCAAAGGATGTCCCTTAGATGCCTCAAAACGAAATGCTGTTAGGACTCTCGATCGCGTCCGGTTACGGAGCACGGGACGGTAAGGAGGTTGAGACCCTGACTTCCCACGTAACAAACGTAGTAAGACTATGTTTTCCTAAAGGATATCCAAAAGGGGACTTGCAGAATAATACGCCACGAGCTCTGTTAAAACATGGGACAGGGCTCTTTCACGTGAACAACAGTATCGATTCCTTATAAGGGATAAAAAAAGAAGCCCCCAAAGAGGCAGAGAAAATGCAGAACCAGAAAAAGTAACTGGGGGAAAAGGCAATGGAGATAGCGAGATCATGGGAAAAGCAAGAAGAGCGTATGCACTGCAGGCCCTGGACAGAGCCAAAAAATCAGCTCCTTCAGGAGTCCCTCGTTTCAAAAGGAAGTATACACTGAACTATGTAAATTACAAGAAACATTTCATTAGTGAGGGGTCCCTCACCAATAACCCTGTATCCAAAAGGAATTCTTAGGGGCTCTGCCACTGCTCCAGCTGGAAACAGATACCCCAAGCGGCAAGCAAGGTCTAGCTCCCAGCTCAGAACGAGAGGGAGGTGGGAAACAGTCTTTGAAACTTTGTGAAACGGCCCTTTCCAGGAATAACGAGCCCCACGGCTTTACCAAATAAGGCAAGTGAAAGCTAAAAGCCAAGGAAGCACAGGCTCAGGCTGTAGCCTTCCTCAAACTAGCCAGCTAGATGACAGAGAACGGAGTTTCCCAGCTCCGGCAGCCCAGATCACACCGTGGAAGAGAAACTGCTGGGAAACTATGGGCAGAAGAGCACCGAGCCAAGGAGGAGCCTGGGGGTGCTGGGCCCAGCCCCTGCAACCACCTTCAGGAAGCTGCAACCCACAGAGCTGCGGATGGCTCCCTCGTGAGAAGCACAGGGCACACGGGGGTGGGCAGGCGCTATGCCTCCAATGCTACCTTTTATTCAAGGCCACGCTTTTATAATTTCATGGCCTACAGTTCACATGTAACATAGCTCGATGTTATTACCGATGAACTTACACAATGAATTTTCATTCTTCAGAATGAAGAACGAAATAGTTACAAGGCTACTTCCGTTTGAACATTCATTTCACTGTTGTTGTTTTTTTTTGGCTTCCAAATTAAGCCCAAATTTCCTGTTTCAGCAGATCTCCCTTAAGGAGGAATGGCTTGGTTTTTAAAAAATATTTTCCTTCCCTATATGCCAAGAGTCATTTATATGCTGAGAACACTTTAAATAAATACTAGAGATAAAGGCTGCTAAAATAAAGGTTGGAGCTGGGGTTTAGCTCAGTTGCTAGAGTGCTGCTCTGCGCACTCTGAGGCCCTGGATTCACCAGCGTTGCAAAAACGGGAGAAGGACCTGGCAGCCCCACTCTCAAAACAATCAGCCATTGAGAACACTACGGATAACAGAGAAGAAACAACATAGTGCCTGGCATGGCACAGCGTCCGGTAGTGTTTCGTTCCGTTGTACACAGGGTCGCTATGAGTCGGACTCAACTTGACAGCACCCAACAACAACAACAACAACAAAATAAAGGCTTGAGGGTATAAAAAAAATTCTCTCTCTAGGTTCTGACTTAGATTTTGCCCCTGTCTCCTGTAGATTTTCCCAAGTGCCACCAGCCCAAAAAGTATGGCTGCATTACCCAAGAAGAGGCACACACATAGCTGGGAGGAGGAGGCGTCATTCCACAGATTTTTTCCAGAAAGACTGGTACTGCTTTCACTTTCCTCCAGTCATGTAGGTTTCCAAAAGCAAATCATTCCACAGAAAAATCTAACCGAAGGAAAGAAACCGTCACCGCCATAAAGGGAGGCAAAGGGTGAAGAGAAAATGCACTGCCCGGTCAACTCCTAGTGCCCTCCAGAACGGGAGTCCTCTCCATCCACTTGTTCTCCATGCAACCTGGTGGCTCATGGATCAGCCTGCATCGCTCATTTTTTTCATCTGAAGTTGGGAGATGAGAGCTCCCATCTCAGCTACAGAAAGGCGCCCAGGACACATCATCTGCACCCACACCTCACAACAAGCCGAGAGTGCCCACGCCGGTGGGTGGGAAGAGGGGGAGGCGGCTACCCGTCTCCTCACAGCACACTGAGAATTGGGTCAGCTGGCTCATCCTGGACACACTCAGCCTGGGGGGGAGAGCGTTTCCTACACTCGCAGCAGAAACCCGGCCTCCAGGCATTAAACTAACCAGCTGTTCCTCTGGCATGCTCCAACATTTCTGGATCCGAAAGCTTGTTTATCTGCTAGGAAGAGAGGGAAACTGCCTACTTGATAAAAAAAAATAAGAGGTGTTAAACCTCCAAGGGCAGAGCTTGACCTCGGAGGCCGGGTTTGTGATTGGACAACACACCCTTGGTTTGACTGCTCTGTTCTTGGCTAATGCGACTCAGGCCAGTATGGGAGCACTGGAGTATCAGGGCTCCTGCATGGCCCAGCTCAAGAGAGAACGTCAGCATTAGGAAATGGGCTACGTACATAAAAAGGCATAACAACGCTGCCTTTTTGTGACTTTCACCTGTGGTCTGTTTATTCCTATTAACACCCTTTAGCCACCCCCCAAAAAAACTCTTTAAAAAATCCTCAGAAAATCTCCAGTAACCACATAGATCATTTCTTTTTGGCAATTAAAAGAAAAAAAAAAAACCTCACAGTTATTTTAAGTTTCTTCAACAGTTTGTGTGGGCAAGATGACATTTCAAGTCCACGGGGACCAGTGTGGGTCCCTCCAGCACCAGAAAAGCCTTGGAACGACCTATCAAAACTAGTTCTAGGGCACAATTTCTGGCCTGTAGAAGTTAGTTATAACCAGGGCAGGAAACAACACGGGTCCCCCTACGGTCATTTTTGCATCACAAATGATTTCTGAGCATTTGGGTATTTTTAGCACTTGATACAGTGGAGTCTGCACAAAGCAAAAATAGAAGTTTGCTTCATAGAAAACTTGTAATGGGGTGGATGTTGTTTGTTGTCCTGGGCTTATTTAATACTGCATTGGGATGGTCCCAATATAGAATACCACTAACAACCTACGTTATGCAGATGACACCACTCTGCTTGCTGAAAGTGAAGAGGATTTAAAACATTTACTGATGAAGATCAAAGATCATAGCCTTCAATATGGGTTACGACTAAACATCAACTAAACAAAAATCCTTACACCTGGGTCAGTGCGAAACTTCACAATAAATGGAGAAAATATTGAGGTTGTCCAAGATTTTGCTTTGCTTGGCTCTATAATCAACACCCGTGGAAGCAGCAGTCAAGAAATCCAAAGACGCATTGCTCTAGGAAAAGCTGTGGCAAAAGATCTCTTTAGAGTATTGAAAAGCAAAGATGTCACATTGAAGAGGAAGGTGCGTCTGACCCATGCCATGGTATTTTCAGTGGCATCATAAGGTTGTGAAAGCTGGACATTGAACAAGAGAGACAGCAAAAGAATTGATGCTTTTGAATTGTGGTGCTGGAGACGTCTATTGAATATACCATGGACTGCCAAAAGAACCAACGAATCTGTCCTAGAAGAAGTACAACCAGAGTGCTCCTTGGAAGCAAGAATGGCCAAACTGCGTCTTACATATTTCGGACATGTAGTCAGGAGAGAACAATCCCTGGAGAAGGACATCATGTTTGGAAGTGTGGCAGGTCAACACAAAAGAGGAAAACCCTCCACCAGATGGATTGACACAGTGTCTGCAACAATGGGCTTAAACATAAATAAGACCGTTTGCCTGGCACAGAATCGGCAAGTGTTTCGATCTGCTGTACAGAGGGTCTCTATGAGTCGGACTCAACTCGATGGCACCTAACAACAACAACCACCACCACCCCAAATCTTCCTCAAAGACTTCTACATAGAACATGGCAAGCAACATAAAATGCCTGTAAAAAGTAACTGACATGGGTCTTGCTGGTCTGAGCTCAGCAAAGAAGCTGTGCTGGCAGTTTTTAACTCTACACCAGGAGCGCAGCTCAGGACAGGCAAGTACTGCACCATAGCATCACAGAGGATGGGCTTCATCCTTCGAATTGTCCCCTCGGAAGACAATCCCAGGGGCCTCCTGCAGGACACAGCTGCTGCCGTTGGACACTGGCCCTCTACCGTGCTCTGCCTGCCTTCACAAAGGCACTCTCCAGGGTGGCTGAGCAGTCAGGATCAATGTGTGTGCCTTCCAAGAGATTCTCAGAATTATTTGGAAATTTCATCCGCACCTGAAACAGGTGGCATTTTCCCTTTCTGAGACATCTGGGTTGATACGTGGAAGAGCGGACATGAGTGTCCATCTCAGGGTCAGCACGGGTAGGTCTAAGGGTTGGAGTCCAGAGGGACAGTTTAATTAAAAGTGCTCAGAGGCCGGGCGTGGTGGCGCACGCCTGTAATACCAGCAACTCAAGAGGCAGAGGCAGGTGGATCACAAGTTCGAGACCAGAGGGATTCTGCGTAATTTAGAGAGACCCTGTCACAAAAAGGAAAAACATGGGCAGGGGGTGCAGCTCAGAGGTCTAGCACTTGCAGAGCATGCAAGCATGGGGCCCTGGGTTCAACCCCCACTACCGCAAAAAGAGAAAAAAGACTGCTCAGAGCACTTGCCTCACATGCATGGGCCCTGTGTTCAAGCCCCCGTTACAGAAAAATAAAATAACATGACATAAAATTAGAAAATCTTCTCTGGCACCTAACATAATCCTTAGTTTTTACATAAAACACTAAGTGTTTGCTGGTCTGAGGTGGGAACCTTTACTCCTCTTGCCTGACGTTTCCCACCATAGGGGAATTTGTCCAAGCACACCATTCCTGGCCACTCTTTGCTCCCCTCGCTCCCTCTTCCCAGTGGGAGGTGGCTCCACTCAGTGACTGGCAGCTCTGAGCATGCTCAGTTCAGCTCCTGCAGCTTGCCCATAGGAGGGTCTGTTCTGATTAGCTCAGCAATGGGAACTCTGTCTCTGCAATGGGTAAGGGGACAAAAACAGTTGTGGGTTTTCAATGAGCCTTTGGGACAGCAGCGTGAAAGCCACATCATTCACACGCTTTAGTAGTGAGTGGCAGAGCACAGGCACAGCAAGTGGCCCGCTCTGCCCTGCCGTCTATAACCTCCCAGTAACACTGGTTCTCCCTGCCAGTGATAGCAGGAGATTAGATAACTATGCTAATTTGAACAACTGGCTCAGTAGTTCTTACCAAACAAAACATGGGGAGTTTGTAGGGTTTTCCTGTCCCATGTTCTCTGTGAAAGGGAGTAAGTAATAGCTGGAAGAAAAATTTGATAAACCACTTATGTAAACCATTGACCAGTTTCTTATTTAACTACAAACTTCACCTTGTTCTGCATCCATGAATGCTTAATAATGTTAAGTATTTTCTATCAGGAGCACCATGAAACATGGTTGTTGTTGTTGTTGTTGTTGTTGTTGTTGTTGTTAGGTACCGTCGAGTCGTGTCCAACTCATAGCGACGCTCACAGGGCTTTCAATGGCTGGTTGTTTCGAGATTGCCTTGGGAGTGGATCGCCACGTCTTTCTCCCGACTATGAAACATGGGGTACCGTTGACATTTTTTAAAGGCTTAATTTAATATCTAAAAATGCAGTTATAGCTAATTGTCCAATCCAGATAAAACAGGGCCGTAATCTGCAAGAGACTGGGGTGTGGGGGTTTTTTGCCCACAGTACTGGAGTATTGAATCCAGGGCCTCACATATGCCAAGCAAGTACTCTACCACTGAGCTGCACCCCAGCCCCTTCCTTATTTTTTATTTTGAGACAGATAGCTCTTAGTCATCTAAATGATTATTAGATTCTTCAGTTATTAAAAGTTCTACCTTTTATAATTTTTATAATGGGTAACATATATGTATAAACTTATGTATACATGTTGTTATTGTTAGGTACCCTCGAGTCATATCTGACTCACAGCGACCCTCATAAGATTTTCAATGGTTGATTGTTTCTGGATTGCCTCGAGAGTGGGTTGCCATGTCCTTCTCCCATTTTTGTGGTGCTGGCAATCGAACTCAGGACCTCAGAGAGTGCAGAGCAGTGCTCTACCATCTGAGCTAAATCCCAGCCCCTATATACACATATATATATATAAATATATATCCAAAGGAATGTAACTCAGTATACCATAGTGATACCCGCTCATCCATGTTTATTGTGGCATTATTCACAATAGCCAAGACATCAAATCAACCTAGGTGTCATCAACAGAAGAGTAGATGAGGAAATTGTGGTACATGTACACCTCAGAGTTTTATTCACTTATAAAGAAGGACAAAATTATGGCATTTGCTGGAAAATGGATAGAACTAGAGATCATCACTTTAAGCAAATTAAGCCAGACCCAGAAAGATAAACATCGCATGTCTTCTCTCATATGTTTTATATATTCACTATTAAAACATACTGGGAGACGGACCGAGCAACCCACTTCCAAAGATCAGTCCGCCATTGAAAACCCTATGAATAGCAGAGAAGCACTGACAGTAGTGTTTCGCCTGTTGTATGTAGGGTCACTATGAGTCGGATACCGACTCAAGGGCACCTAACAACAACAACATTAAAACATACAGACCATGAAAGCACACGGGACCTAACTAGGGAAAGATAATGGACTGAAGAATGGGGAAGAGACGAGAAGAAAGGATAAGGGGAGAAAAGAAAGAAAATATTACATATGTTGCTCCTACAGCAGTGATAATAGTGTTTCCCTGTTGTACAGAGGGTCGCTATGAGTCGGATACCGACTCGACGGCACCTAACAACAACAACAGCAAAATTGGGATATACATAAATAAATAGATATATTCAAAAGAAAAAAAAAGACATGCAAGTAGAAGAAGGCCACTGGTAGGGAGGGAGAGGATGGGGGAGAGAGGAGGTCATGAGAAGGTAAGGCGAAGTTAAAGTAAGCAACATGCAATGAAATGAATGTATGGAAAAGTGATAATCAGACCCATTAAGTTGTATACTAAAAATTACTAATAAGAAAGACACGCATTTAAAAAGACATGTCTAATATAGATAATAGGACTGGGATTTAGCTCAGTTGGTAGAGCGCCGCTCTGCAGTCTCTGAGGTCCAGAGTTCAATTCCTAGCACCACAGAAAGGGGAGAAGGGCATGGCAACCCACTCCCAAGGCAATCCTGAAACAGTCAGCCATTGAAAACCCTATGAGGGTCGCAATGAGTCGGACACAACTCGACAGCACCTAACAAACAACAACAACAATATAGATAATAAGTTCAGGTGGGCCCTTTGTACCTGTGGGTTGTGTACCCATGGATTTAACCTCCTGCACACCAAAAATAGGAAAAAACTGCATCTGTCATGAACATTTTTTCTCGTTCACGTTCCCTAATTCATACAGCGTAACAACTATGTATGCAGCGTTTACACTGCATTAGGCATGAAAAACAATCTAGAGATGATTCAAAGTACATAGGATGTACTTTGGGATGTGTGTAGGTTATATGCAAATTATGTCATTTTACGTAAGGGACTTGAGCATTTGCAGAATCAACCTCCTGTACATCCTCAGGCATAACTGTATTTTAGAAATATTTATTGATACTAATAAGATATTGTGGTATCACTATGTACCTATAGAGCTCCACAAATCCTCAATTATATTACAACTTTTTTGGGGGAGGGGTTGGTGCTTGGGATCAAACCCAGGGCCTCGTGGTACGTGCTCAACCCCTGAGCTACACTCCCAGTCCTTGGTTTTTTTTAGGCAGAGTCTTGCTGTGTGGCTCAGGGTGGCTTTCAATTCACCATCCTCCTTAAACAGGAGATACTCCTGCCTTGGCCTCCTGAGTGCTGGGATTACCAGAGGGCAAGACTATACTTGGCTTATTTTGAAATTTTTTATCAAGGTGTTGTTGTTGTTGTTGTTGTTGTTGCTGTCATCATCATTGTTAGGTGCCAATGAGTTGGTGCTTGACTCATAGTGACCCTATGTACAACAGGCGAAATAGTATTATTACTGCTTCTCTGCTGTTCATAGGGTTTTCAATGGTGGACTGATTTTGGGGAGTGGGTTGCCGGGTCCTTCTCCCAAGCCTACAGTACCTGGTGTTCCCAGGTGGTCTCCCATCCAAGTACTAATCAGGCACGACTATGCTTAGCTTCCAAGATCTGATGGGATCAGATGCCACAGTGGTATGGCTGCAGGCTATATTACAATTCTTAGCTGCTTATAATGTCTATGTACTATGCACATACTTTCCAGTACCATCTCATCATCAGAATACACATTTCTTAGTAGAAACTGGGGGCTGGGATTTAGCTCAGTTGGTAGAGCGCTGCGCTGCAGTCTCTGAGGCCCTGAGTTCAATTCCCAGCACCGCAAAAATGGGAAAAGGGCCTGGCAATCCACTCCCAAGGCAATCCCGAAACAGTCAGCCATTGAAAACCCTAAGAGGGTCGCTATGAGTCGGATACTGACTCGACGGCACCTAACAACAACAGCAACAGAAACTGAGGCTGGAAGAAGTTATAGAATCTCCCTAGCCTCACACAGCTGCTGAGGTACGGGGCTGGAAACCAAGCTCGGGCAATCTGACCTCACGCCTCCTATTGAACAACTTTTAAAAAAGAATCAAGCCTACACAAAAGCTCAATTTATTCACTTACGACCTTTGAAAAGCCCAACAGTGTCAAGCACCACAACAATCTGTAAGTAATAATTTTTCTCATTTTGCTTGCCGTAAACAAGCTAAGAGTCCGAAGGATTCAGATTTCAAGATGTGTATGAAATGTGTAGTTTTAATGTCATAGGTTGTTGCACGAGCTTCAGGTAAAAATTACCCTATTACCCATGACGATTTTCTGTGCCAGGAAATGCTACATTATGCACTAATATAAAATTCGAGGGGTAGGGGTGCGGGCATCCACCCGAATGTACTACAGTTGTTGTTATTAGGTGCAATCGAGTCGGGTCTGACTCATAGCGACTCTATATACAGCTGAACGAAACACTCCCCGATTCTGTGCCAGGCACATGATCTCGTTTATGTTTGAGCCCATTGTTGCAGACATTGTGTTGATCCATCTGGTGGAGGGTCTTCCCTTTTTTCGTTGACCTGCCACTCTCCCAAACATGATGTCCTTCCCCACAGATTGGTCCCTACTGACTACATGTCCGAAATACGTAAGACACGGTCTGGCCATCCTTGCTTCCAAGGAGCGCTCTGGTTGCACTTCCTCTAGGACAGCTTTGTTGGGTTCTTTTGGCAGTCCATGGTATATTCAGTATTCATCTCCAGCAACATAATTCAAAAGCATCAATTCTCCTCCTGTGTACTGTAGTTAGAGTACCCCAATACAGACACTCCTAATGCCCTGATTTCCTTGGTAACGTTTGTCATGCTTGCAGTTACAGTCTGTTCTGCTATAATATGACAGTTGGTTAACTCAAGACATCTTATTTTATCCAAAATGATGTTTTAACTTTGTCCATGAGGTTAGAGGTTGGAGGAGAGAGGACTTTCAATCATGACGCCATTTTTCTGGACAAATTTCAGTAACAAGGGTATTTTTGTAGTTATAGAGTACCTTGTTATAAGCTATTATATACGTTGTTATTGTTGTTGTTGTTAGGTGCCGTCGAGTCGGTATCCGACTCATAGCGACCCTGCATACAACAGGCGAAACACTATTGTCAGTGCTCCTCTGCTGTTCATAGGGTTTTTGATATCAGATTGATTTTTGGGAGTGGGTTGCTGGGTCCGTCTCCCAAAGTTATTATATACAGTGTACCTTATTATTATAAGTTGAAAAAACTCAGATCAGTTGATCTAAACTAACAAAAACCAAGCAATCACTGAGGAGCTCTTCAGTGACTCAGGCGGGCCTCTCACCTCTCCCAATGTCCACACTCCTGCGAGGCAGTGAGGTCCATCCACCGGCAGCATCCGCCTCCCGGTGAGTTTGCTGGTAATGTGGGACCTCAGCCCTCCCCGCAGAGTCACACAGTCTGCATTTTTCACAATCCTTGGGTGACAGCCTTGCACATTCAAGCTGACGAAACACTACTACACACCATCCCCTCCCCCCAAAAAAAAATCAAAGCAGACTGCATGAAATGAAGGGACTCAGGGCCGACTCGCAACCCACCGCTCAAATAGCACAGGCGTGGAGTGACATGGACAGCTCCTCCAGCCTTTATCAGGTCCCCATTCCAGGAATACAGTCATAGGTGCAGACCTGCAGAATGGAAAGCCTGCTTCCTAATAAAACAACTTCCTCTACTTACCTTGCACCCTGGGGAAGTTCACCTGCCAGAGGACAAAGCCCTGGAATTGTTCTACCACTACCACCTTCCTTAGGTTGTTGTTGTTGTTGAGTCGTGTTCCAACTCACAGCGACCCTCATAGGGTTTTCAATGGCTGATTATCTCGGGATTGCCTCGGGAGTGGGTTGCCACGTCCTTCTCCCGATTTTGTGGTGCTGGGAATCAAACTTGGGACCTCAGAGACTGCAGAGCGGTGCTCTACCAACTGAGCTAAATCCCAGCCCCCTTCCTTAGATTATAAACTCCATAAGGGCAAAGGCTGAACCAAATTGTTTCGGTTTTGTATTTTTTGTTTTTTTATAGCAGGATCCCAGGGCCTGCATCAGGTCTGCGCATATGACAGGTAACTGCTTAGTAAGTGTTTAATGACTGGACAAGTAAGCGAAATGATTACTCATCCTAAAAATGAATTTTAGCTAAATCCCTGCTTCCCTTCAGCAAGTTACTTTCTGGGCTCCAGACATCCCAGCTTTCTCTCTGAAATCATAGGGTAGAGCAAGATCATCTGTAACTTGTGCTCCAGCGCATATCTGTTAACACGAAAATTCCTTCAGAGTCATAATTTCGTTTAAATACAGACTCCATTCTGAAGGCACCTTCAAATAAAAACATTATACAATGTAGCGGCCCATGCAACACAAGCTCGATTTCCAGGGCCTGACCACCCCCACCTTTCCTTCCAAGGCTAGAGACTGCCTTCCACATCCATTCCTTCCAGGTAAATTTTCTTTTTCTGTCTCGGGAATTCACTGCCTCCTCACAGGAACACCTCTGTTTTTCTCCTCCCAAGCACTGCCTTCCACCAATGCTGCCTGTTTCTCCCTACTGAAACATCCCAGTAATCTCTTCTGTTTTTGTTTGTTTT